>JANHFO010003576.1:89401-101238 GCA_032468095.1 Pareas carinatus | reverse complement strand
TCCGTGGTCACTTTAAGTGTGTCTAACCATCCTGCTTGCTTATTGTAATTCTTGGGATTATCCCAAATGTCCTGCCAAAATGATGATTTGGATGATGATGATGATGATGATGATGATGATGATGATGATGATGATGATGATGATGATGATGATGATGATGATTAGCTCAGACTATAGCAGCCAAGCAGTCATAAATGAAAGCAGTGACTTGCTGGAAGTTCTGATGCTTTGTAAACTCAGATTAGATATGGTACGATAAGCTCTTAAGAAGAATGTGGAACTACAATTTATTAACCCCAAAGAAAAAAATATGTTTGGGATGATGAAACCTATACTAAACAATTTGGGAGGCTGTCCTAAGCCGGTGGAGAAATGGCTACTTGTGAAGTGTTTAGAAGAGGAACCATTAATCTTCCAGTTTGTAAAGTGGATATGGATGAACGCACCAAGAGATCATTAAGCTGTTAAGGAAACTTTTGCTGAAATGAATAATAATTTTCTCTGACAATGCATAAGGACAAAGGCCTGCACATGTGCAGTTAGTTAAGATTCATAGCGGATGCACTTCCTGACTAGAATTGACAGAAAATTGATTGTTCCTTCCTTCATATTCTTCCCGAGGGCTTAGCTAGATATATTAAATAATTGCGAGTATGTTAAACTGATGATAGCAAACTGGAAGGATGCACTTATTAAATAAATGAGAACATATAATGAGGGGAGCAGAACCCATTATTTTACTTACTAGACTTTCTTGCGCTTAAACAATTTTCTCTCTTGCATAGTCCTTGACAAACCCCTAAATATGGGCCAGTTGAAGCCCCAAATAAGGCAGTCCTCAACTTACGACCACAATTGAGCCCAACATTTCTGTTGCTGAACAAGACAGTTGTTAAGCGAGTTTTTCCACATTTTACCAACTTTCTCGCCACACAATTGTTAAGTGAATCACTGCAGTTGTTAAGTTAGCAACACAGTTGTTACATGCATCTGGCTTCCCCATTGACTTTGCTTGTCAGAAGGTCACAAAAGCTGAGAGCTACCTCTATTTTTTTAAAAAAATACTTGCGGCTTCAATTGGCTCAATATTTAGGGATCTGTCAAGGGCTACGCACCATGTTTGTTTGTTTAAAAAAAGGAGCACAATCATGCAGAATTATGAAATCCTGCTTATTTTCAACATTCTCATATGAATTCTCATAAAGGTGTAGAATGAGAATCCAAGAATTTTCAAGATGTGATCATCTTGTGAGTGTACCTGGGAATGACTTTGAGAGATTGGAGTAAGAACCACGTCCTAAGAAACAGTCTGATTAACACAATTTGCATGTGAAGAGGATGGGTGGCCAAAGCATCTCAGAAGGGACCCTGTGTAGTTTTCAGGAGAGTAAAAGTGAGGAGGGAGAGATATGCTTTCACATTTGCAAGGTTCTGTTGATGTCACCTTATAATAAAGTTGAACTAGTCCTCCTGGTTGTTCTTCTTGTTTGAGCTACCATGCAATGCTAAAAATAAAGTAATGATTAAAATGTATAGATCCATACAAATCATGCTGCTCATTTTGGGGTAAGCAATAAAAAGAGCATAGAAAAGGAATAAGAAATAGTAAATTGAAATCATAAGATAAGCATAACTTAATCTAGTTTACAATCAACAATCCTTTTTCTTCTTACCAATTTTCCTTGCTTACACCATATCTACAGATGATTTAATACACTGACTTTTGTTTCTTAAGCTTCTTATTTTTCTCTGTTTTATGTCCTGATCAATTACATTGAAGTACATTTCTCAGTCTCCTTCATATGTTTGATTTACAGTTCAGTCCTCTTTCATTCTCTCTATGTAACCAAATAATTTCAACAAACGTCTTCTGGACTTGCCACTTATTTTTGTGTTCAATCCACATTTATTCAGCACTCACACACTCTGAATTTCTTCTTTTACTGCAATGTACCAAGTTCTCACTTTCATACCACAAAGTTGAGCAGAAGCATACTTCAATAAACAGTCATTTTTGCCTCTTTCAGTAAACATTTATTCTTCGCAACAGATGGTGTATTACCTGCTATGTTTCTAGCACCATCTGTATGTCTTAACATTTTTCTATCCATTTGCCCCTCTTTAAATATTCACCCAAGATACACAGATTTATCTACTTGGTCTAATTTTTTTTACTATTTACATATAACAAACACTTTATATAATACAAGGAATGCACTACATTGTGTAATACATTAAACAACCAACAAGTCATTTCCTCATGTATTACTCCCTGCTCAGTGTTGAACCATTTGTTCTGTAGTACACTTATCCCCAAGCATGTTTTGCTTCTTGCCTTCACAATATTAATGACTGTATGTTCTAATGTTGTGGTGCAATTCCATGAAATCATAGTGATAGCCTCCATTCCCACCCCAAGCATATTTTCAGAATTGAAGGAAGTTTTCTGAGATTGTGAATTTGGAGTTTTCACGAGCAGTAAGCCATAATCATCAAAATTATGACAAATCAAAGCTTGAACTATCTCGCTTTGCATGTAATGAGTCTATCACATATATTAGTTTCACCTTTTAAGTAGCATTACGATATTCTAATTTTTCGAATTTTACCTGTATGTGCCTATGCCAGTTTCCCATCCCCGGTTAAGACTGTGTATGATTTAGGCCCTGTGGTCATTTCTATTGCCCCCTTGATCCACTTTTTTCCTTCTGTGAAATTCATAGCATAGACCCTTTCTCCCAGTTTAAAGATGTGGCCTATGCCGCTGTTGTCTCTGTGCATGGTTGCTTTGAGCTGGTAGTTGGGGTGTAACCTGTCTAGTGTAGACCACGGTTTTCTTCCCATTAAGAGTTCCATGGGACAGTGGCCAGTGCTGGTGTGGGGTGTCAGGTGCTGCCAAGTTAGGAATCTGTTTATTTTTGATTGCCAGTTCCCAAGTTCATGTGGGATAGGGCCTTCTTCGTTGACTGGATGACTCTTTTGACCTGGCCGTTAGAGACCAGGTGGAACGGTGCTGTGAATGCATGCCAGATCCCCCGGTCAGCTACCCTATTTCTCCGGAAGTAAGACATTCTCCGAAAATAAGACCTACTTACGGTTTTGTCTCTCCCTGAAATATAAGGCATCCCCCGAAAATAAGACCTCCCCAATAATAAGGCCTCAGACTTCCAGTTCTGGGTGGCCTCAGTGGAAAAATAAGACATTCCCTGAAAATAAGACCTAGCGCACCTTTGGGTGCAAAAATTAATATAAGACAATGTCTTGTTTTTGGGGAAACACAGTACTAGATTAGCAGAGAGGATTTGATCTTAGAGTCAACGTAACCACTTCACCATTTCACCCTCACTTTGAGATCCCCAAGCCCGATGACACAGCCACATTTTGAGGAACTTGTAGAAGGATATCAAAGATGAGGTCAGTCCAACCTCAAATGGAGTAGTGATATTCCACAGTGAGGATGCTATGGGAAAAAATGGCCCGTTTCTTGTGTCTCACCAGATGTAACTCCTTCACAGATAGAATCTGCAACATATCTTTCCTGCTGGACCTTATAGGATGGGCAGATGTAATCAGGCAAAAGCAGTCCTTCAGATAATCTAGCCCTATGACATGAAGGGCTATAGAAGTCAACACCATCACCTTGAATTTGACCCAGAAGCAAATTAGCAACCAATGCAGCTAGCAGAGCAGACGTGTAATGTGTGCCAGTCCAGGGACACACTACCTGCCCATGTGACCGCATTTTGTACCAGCTGAAGCTTCCAAATACACTTCAAGAGCAGATGCATAGAGACACCAGCACCCACAGACCATAGATGGACACATTTGGAGGTCATCATATTGAAGAAAGATGCAGAAGAGACTCTTTAATTTGTGGGCTGATTTGGAGAAGGCAGCAGCACTCAGCTAATCTGGAGCGGTATCAGAAGCTGCCTCTCCCTAGAGTTACCAAGAAAGAAGTTGTAATGAGATACATGCAGGTAGCCCTCGGTTTCACAACCACTTGTGTATTGAGGGGTCCTTGGTGCTCTCTGAGCTTGACTATTTTCTTGCAGATGTTTCATTACCCAAATTAGGCGACATCATCAGTGCTAGAAAGAAACGGGATTTCCATTGGAAGTTAGGACTGGTAGCTACAATCAGTCCTCAAACTTCCAGTTGTCCAAGCACTCCTTGGTACGTGATTACAATCTGGGCACGTGGCAACCAGCTGCCATTTACAACAGTTGCGGTGTCCCGTGGTCACAGGCTCTCCATTTGGGATCTTCCCTGCCGACTTCCTGCAAACAAAGTCAATTGGAAAACTGGCATAGGTCGCAGATTGCTCTGGCAGGTGTCTTCCACCAGCAACAACTGCAAACGCCCCCAACACGCTTGTGGCACCTCCACCCCTTGCGCACCCTCGCTCACTCTGTAGGCGCCACCCCAAGCCCTGGCATTATTTGCACGGCACCTGTCCCTCGCATGCCCTCCTGCACCCTGCAGCAACTGGCATTGTTTGCTAGAAGCTGGCAGAAGTTGCAAGGAGCTTAACAACCTACAAACCTTGCTTAACAATGACAATGGAGACCGCTGGGATTGTCGTTGCTAAGCAATGCTGTCATGTGACATCGTACTTTATGACTGCATTGTTCAGTGATCGAAATTCTGATCCTAATTATCATTGTTAATCAAAGACTACCTGTAGGTTCACTTGGGTCGAGATGCCGAACAGGTTCGGGTTTGGTTGGTATTTGGATAGATTCTACTGACCGCTGAGTGATCTACAATAAAAATAAACCGTGAGGGTTGCTTACGTTCCCTGCTGCACCAATGAAAGGACTTTCCCCCCCCCACCTGCCCTCACTCCCAGGAAGCGAATAATTTTTATTCATTTTCCCCCCTGAAATATCTTGATATAAATACTTTTATGCCATGGAGACTGTATCTCCATTTATTCTGCTCCCCTGGCAAAAATGCTCTCCAGAGCTCTTTAATAAAAATAAGTTCGTATCCTTATATTATAAAGAGTATGACACAAAGAAAAAAAGAGTTAAAAGGAAAAGCAATTCAGGCACCAACCAAGCCTTAGCACGGCTGGAAAACTTTTAGCACACAGCAGGTAACACCCCCACACCGCTAGTTTCCTCAGGTTCCTGGAAGTGAACATCAATGCCCTTACCGTCAAACCTTCAAAAGAACACCAGGTGGGCTACATTGTCTAAAAGGAAAAGAGGGTGAGGGGAGAAACCCCCAAGACCAGGTCATAAAATTACAGTTCTTAGCTGTTTGGTCCTAAGGCATAGTTAACACACAATTAACGCTACCATGGATTTTTGAATCGAACTTTCTGAGCTATAACAGTGCACTAAAGCAGAGGTCTCCGACCTTGGTCCCTTTAAGGCTTGTGGACTTCAACTACCAGAATTTACTCACTGATATTCTTGTTTTACAATCTGTAAGAAATGGTTCAACTTTGTTTTAGGATGTGCTGGAGAAATCTAAGCAGCCGATCACCTGGTTGTTAAAATTTCCTCTGTCTTATTTTGTTTTCTTTCTGGTGTAAATAAGGCCATAGTTATTATTTTAATTTAGAAAAGATGACCCTCTTGTGAGGGTTCATTGTTTTCCAAAGATTGGACACATCACATCATAGAAGACAATAGCACACAATACCCTATTGTGGCACTGTTAGATATAAACAGAGCTTCCTTGGTTGCAAGGACAGTGCAAATACAGAAGGCAGTGTGCAAGGATGAAGCGATGAACTCAGTGTCACACACACACACACACACACACACACACACAGAATATAAAGGGTATAAATTTGGTAGTTGAAGTCCACAAGCCTTAAAGGGACCAAGATCGGAGACATCTGCACTAAAGAAGAATGAATAAATGAATGAATGAATGAATGAATGAATGAATGAATGAATGAATGAATGGCTAGGGTGCTGCAACACACTGAGCAGAAATTTGGTTGACAAGTTTATGGTTCATCATGGGAAGGCTGTGGCAGCTGAGAATTAACTTGAGTCCAAAAGGAAAGTGGGGTTGGGCCACCAGGAAATTTCAAACCTGCTATAGGTTAGGCGGGAAGAAGATAGTGGAAAACGATTTCTAGAAAGTCTGAATAGATATCTCTGAGTAGAATCCAAAAGTTCAGTTTGACTTGAGTTCGTATTTCTGATATTGGACACATCCCTTGTTTCCTTCTTGGAACTGGTCCAATAGAGGCCAGGAAGCCTTGGAGGAAGGCAATGTCTCAGTATCTAAGGGACTAACACAAAGAAGAGGGAGTCAATCTCTTCTCCAAAGCTCCTGAGGGCAGAGCAAGAAGCAATGGATGGAAACCCATCAAGGAGAGAACCAAACTAGAACTAAGGAGACATTTCCTGACAGAACAGCTAACCAGTAGAACGACTTTCCTCCAGATGTTTTGGGTGATCCAACACTGCAGGATTTGGAGAAGAGATTAGACAACCATTTGTCTGAAGTGGTACAGGGTTTCCTGCTTGAGAAGATTGGACTAGAAAGCCTGCAAAGTTCTTTCCAACTCTGTTATTCTGTTACGGCCTTTAAAATGCCCAATTATGGTTGGCTAGAAAAGAAAACCTCCAGGATTGCATTTTCATCTCCAAGGCACCTCTATTTTTCTTTTGGATTGGGGACAAAGTATGTATCTCTTTTAAGTATATTTGGGTACTGTATTAAATTAACTATGGATTAAGTCAACTACTATCTTTCTGTGGTGTGTATATGTATGTGTGTACACACATAATTATTTCTTTACAAATTATCAACAGGAGCCAAAAGAGGGATAGGTTAAATTCTGGTGATCATTCAGTAGAGGACAAGGAGAAAAACATCATTGGTGGAGTTTAAAACTAGCAAGAACTACACGGCACTTGGCTGCCATCTAATGGCCAACAAACTCCTATCATTCTGAGAAAGTTTGTGCTGAAATGACATTGAAGGCAAGATCTAAAGTCACAGCATCTGCAGTTGTAGGCAGAGGAGGGCAACTAGAATATGATGGATGCTCCCAGCATCTCTGCCTTCCTACTAGGCCAATGTAGCAAACATGAGCTTGCATCCTAAGAAGGCCTTAATTCTAAAAGGTCTCTCCAGCGTCCCCATTTCTACAGTGAACTGCAATTATATATATTGCTTTGCAAATAAATCTTCAAAAGATATCGCTCTGTTTGCACGAATGAACTAATGCAGCATATCTGTAGAAAACCTTAAAACCATGTGTGTGTGGGAAATACTAATACCTTACTCTTTTTAACAAAAAATGATCCTGCTTACTGTAGGAGATGAAAGCAGCCAGAATACAGATAGTCCTTAGATTACAATGACAATTGGAATTTCCACTGCTAAGTGACACAGCCATAATGCACGACGTCATGTGACCGTTATCACTTAGCGACAAAAATCCCAGCACTCCCAGATGATGTCATAACCCCGGGACCACGTGGGTTAATCAGGTAGAGGCAGGAGTCCTGGGAAGCAGTTCAGTGGGCGTGTAAATGCTGCAGAGCGATGTTGTGGGCAGGCACTACAGTGTGCAGGCAGGCAAGAAAAGCAGCATCCTGCCAGCGTCCCAACTGACATTGCTTGAGAGAAGCAAGCAGTCAACGTTGGAAATCACAATCACATGAGTGTGGCTAGTTGAAACACTGTAATTTAAAGCTGAGCACCAAGTGCTCGCAATCCAGTCATGAGACTACAAGGATACAACAGCCTGATAAGGACCAGTCGTAAGTCCCCCTTAATCAGCACTGCTGTAACTCTGAATGGTCACTAAACAGAATAACAGTAACAGGATAACAGAAAACAAATGCTTGTAACCTGAGGAATGGTTGTACATATCAGAACAAAAGACCAGACTGTAAAAAATTGTTCCTTTGTCAGTGATTCAACCAGTCTCCCCCATTACGTTTTACCAAACCTTTAGGCAAGAGATTAGGAACAGAACTTAGAAATGTCTGTATACGGAACATATATTCTATCACTAGGTCGTTGTATCCAGAGACAAGAAAATGCAATCCTCTGCTGGACTGATTGGTCAAATTTATACACTGCCCATTCTCCATAGATCCATGATGATTTACATTTCTATGTCAGAGTCTTCATCCAAACAAACCCTTAATTCTGCAGAAGGTGCTTGGGAAACCAGTCATGCAATGATCAAGTTTATAGAAAACAGGAGAATTCACGATACAGAATTACTGAGTTTTTTCCCCTTAATTTTTAATAATGAGTGAATAATTTAAAACATAGTATTATTATCAGAATCAATTAGTGTATGCTCCAATGCTTTAGAAAGCAAGATGCCTTCAGCGGATGTCATAAACCCACTCTATGGTTATCACCTTATCCAATAAGCGGAGCAGCATTCAGTGACTATCAATTAAATCATATTGTACCAGAAAGAAAATGGAACACTCATTCTCTAGTGTACCTGTCTACAGCAAGCGCAAGGAGGGCAAGTAATGAAACATGTTGTGGTGTGAACCATGCGATTCAATATATTCTTTGGCGGCCTGGTTTCCTTTTACCCCTAACTCTTCCAAGCATAATTGCTTTCTCCAGTGAATTCCCCAGCATGACATGGCCAAAATAAGTGACACTTTTGTAATTTTGAGAATGACGGCCAGTGTAATCAATCCACGTACTTACTTCTATGTAAGAAATAGGGATAGAATTTAAACTAGTACTTCTTAATCTCAACAATTTAAAGCAAGTTGGCTGGGGGAATTCTGGGAGTTGCTTAAGTTGCTGAGATGGAGAACCACTGATGTAGACATAAGAAAGCTCACATTTAGCAAATACCCACAGGTAGCAAGGCAAACTTTACAAGAAGTAGAAAGTGCTTGATAACATTAGTAGAAATGTTTGGCAATTATATAAATTTGCTGATATTGCTTTGCTCTGTTGTATTTTTGTAACTTCCTAGCTATTCATCTGTAAGTAAGGAGGGAATAAGGGAGAAAAGCAATTTAGTTTGTCTGGCTAAGAGAAGATTCACAAGAGGTACCTTGAGTGCTGTGCTTTGGATCAACCTCCCACGTGTTCATAACAAGGTCACTTTATTAAAATTACATTTCAGAGTGTTACAATTTCTAGCCCGACAAAGGAAATATTGCAACTGAACAGAAATTTTATTTTACAGTACTTGAATTATTTTACTTAATTTCATCATAACTAGTAAACCTAACTAATCAGTGACATACTATAACCCTTCTTTAAACTGAAGAATATGAAACAGAATGTTAATTTAAAACATATTTAATTGAGTACTGAAATTTCCCTTCATTGTCCTCCCAACCTGATGCGTCATGGAAAGCTCTACGGGTGACATGCTAGCATTAGATGGATATTGCTAAAATATCTGGGACTATTCCATCTTCAACAGTGGACTGAGCAGAGCATGTACCACAACCCAAGTGGTTTTATGTTGACAAAGAATAGCATTCCGTGATCTTTTAAGTTCCTGCAATCAGTCTGAACCTAAAAGTTCCTGCATGTGCTGCAGTGACTCCATTCTTTTGGTGACTCTGATTGTATTTCCCAGTAATATTTTCTCTAGCTCATTTATTTATTTATTATTTAGACTTATATAGTGCTTAATAGTGCTTTACAGCACTCTCTAAGCGGTTTACAGTCAGCATATTGCCCCCAACAATCTGGGTCCTCATATGTACAAAGATCTAGCTATAACATGTACTTTTCCCACATGTATTCCTCATGGCATACATTCCTGGGATATTACGGGAAATCGCTGACTCATCAACTAGGAAGGTAACATACAACACGGCATTGGCCATTTTGCATTTCAGAACAATAAAAAAATCCTCCAAAAGTATTCATACAATAGTGTTGAATGCATGAATGCACAGACTATAAACCTGTAGGTCAAAGAGAATGGAAAAGGAAAGAACTATTCCACAAGTATGGTATCAATGCTCTCGTGAGAGAGGTCAGGATCCAATGCATTTTGTGACTCCACATGAGCTTGTGAGAGGCTGCCACTTTTCACCGTGCTTGGGAGCCAATTGTCATTGCACGGCTGAAACTTGATAGCTGCCGTGTTGCCAATCCGCTGGTATCGGCCAAATTTGAAGTGTTTACCTTTGTGGGTATACATGTGTTCAAGAAGCTGGTGTTTTCGAAGAAATTTGTGGCCACAAACCGTGCAGCTGATCTTTCTTTTCCGTGAAAAGGAAAAGTTGCAGTTTAATTCCACAGGTTCTGTGTCCTTGGACACCAGTGACAGCTGGCCAATTGGCAGTGCCTCTAGGTTAGGATGGCTGGGATACTCTGAGTAGTGCTCACTCTCTTTCTGAAGAAAGGAACTGAGTCTGTGACTTTCAGTAACCTCGCAGTCTTCACTGAGGGGCTGCAGCTGGCTAATATTATTGCTTTCCAGGATGGAGGTTGGAACCCTGAAGGGCAATGATCCTGACACATGAGTAAACAGGTGTTCACACAAATTGTTCCGGGATTCAAAATGCTCCCCACAGTACTGGCATAAATGAACTTTGAGGTTTTCTTTGGAAAAGGCCGGGTTCCTGAGATTTGGGGAGGATGATGTGTGGCTCTGAGACACAACTGGCTCTGGGTCAGCCTTCTCCTGTTTAATAGTCACAGGTGGATTTGTAGCCTCCTCTGGTGATTTCACAGCTGTCTTGGTAGAAGGGTGGGAAACCTGCTGGTCCAAAGATCCATCATCCAGCCCAATTGCCAGAGACAGCTGGAGTTGAGGATGATCTCCCTGATTAGTGGCTCTGCTACTAATATTGGTTAAAGTTTCCTTTGCTTGGAGATTTTCCTTCACAGCCTTGTGTGTGGTTGAGATCTGAATCCCATAAAGGTTTGAAGACTGCACAACCTCTGGAGAAAGCATCTGGTTCATTTCAATTGCCATGCGCGAAAGATAGTCAGCATGCAGGAAACGGATGCCTTCCTCTAGTCGCGTATGATTGACCATCTGTTTAGGTCCTTTACCGGTGTACATTATATGAAGCAAATAGCTGAATATGTCTGGTTGGATATCAGTGGGCTGAATCTTTATGCATTCACTGATGGAAACAAAAATGAAAGTTAAGTAAGAACATCATGGTTTAACCTCTGTTTATTGAAGGACAAAGGCAAGCATATACTGTATGTCTGAAGGGAGACTTAAGAACCAATATATTAATTAAGATATATAATTTCAGGGACTCGGAGGCCCTTCTATAAATGCATAAAATGAAATTCCAAAGTAACAATCATATAGAAATGTAGGCGCATAAAATGTAAAAACATACTGGTTGTGAAAATATATTAAAATGTCACTGCATATCTAAGAACAAAACTTGGCATATTCTCTAGGCCAGTGATGGCTAACCTTTTAGACATCGAGCTCCCAGACAAATAGTGAATAATGAGTCGCGGCTTGTGATGTCATCACCTGGTGCAGCTACTCTCTTTCTGAGCATGTACATGGCCTCATGACGTCACTGCCTGGTGCTGCTACTCCTTTCTGAGTATGCTCAGCCCTGGGCTAATGCTGGGGCGACTTCACTTGCGTGTCAACAGAGAGGGGTCTGTGTGCCCACTGCAGCAAACGTGTCATAGGTTCACCATCACTGCTCTAGGCTTACATACATACAAATGGTTGATATGCTGTCCTCCTAGCCTGAGACTGCAAGAACAGTGTCATCTGGAGACTGGGGACACCATCCTAACCATACATATGAGGAAAGTTTTCTGTTCTGAAAACTGCTCCCCATTTTCGCATTGCTCTTAACAGCTCTCAGGAATGAAGCTAATAGAGGTGTGTTGGGGGGGGGGGGGGCGGGGGGGGGGGG
>JANHFO010003576.1:72418-83378 GCA_032468095.1 Pareas carinatus | reverse complement strand
AGATGCCATCTCCAGTCCAGGCACTTCCAACACACACAACCTGAGCCACGGCAACGCGTGGCCGGGTCAGCTAGTATCATTATATATTTATTATTTCTATAAATAAGGTGGTGAACTTATCCAACAGGCTTTCCTCCTATTTTTCCCACAATAACGATGCTGTGAAGTGAGATGAGCTGAGACAGTGACTGGCCCAAAGTCACCCAGCCGGCTTTCACGGCTAAGACAGGACTAGAACTCAATCAGTCTCCAGGTTTCTAGCCTGGTGCCTTAACCACTAGACATGTGCAGTTCAATCTGAAGGTGTTGGAATTGTTGGTCAAGGAAAGACAATTACGTAGTGGCCAGAAACCTCACGTGGGGAGAAAGGAGATGGAATATAGTGGGAATGTACTGTGACACACATTGGGCCAAACCAAGAAGTTTGGGAGGATTCTTCCATGGTTTCAGAGGGAAGTCTTTTCAGCCCATTTTAGTAATTATAATTTCAGAATGTTCTAAGCCTCATGACACAAGTAATATTTCTTTTATCGTTGTGTTTGGATGGAGTTTTGGGTGTTGCAAGAAAAGTGTTCAGCTCTAATGAATCATGTTGTACACTCTTGTTTAAAGGGAATCTTATTTTCCAATTATATGTTTAACCAAAAGAGTGAACTCCCTCTTGGCAGTGAAGAAATGGGTACTACAGACAGACAAAACACACACAAGTAGCTTAAAACTTAAGCATTATAATATTGAACAATGGGATGAAACAAAGGAATTGATTTGGACTCAGATTATACTTTGGCACATGATCCAGGGAAGACTGGCTTCTGCAATTAAGAAATCTGAGAGGAAATGTCTGACTTTGAAGAGCTCCTGGCAAAGAACATTAAAACAAACAACAAAAACCTTTCAAGTAATTTAGAATAGGTAACTGATTATAAACATCTTCTAATCTGAGGCGGGGGTTTTAACAGTGCTATGGGAGGATAAGGAAACAGCAGAAGGAACTGATTTGAATTCCACACTTCTGTTTTCATTATTAAACATTTAGGACAGACCCGTGCTAAACATGGGCTTTTTGGTGGAGAATCAGATAAAACTGATCAGGAATGAAATCAGAGGTAACAGATTAAAAATTATAAGCCAAGTTAATCAACCCAAAATAAATAAACCTCCCAGTTCAGATAGTATTGTCTATTTTTTCTATAAAAACATGTATTTTTTTATTTTTAAGATTTGTTTCTGAAGACTGAAAATTAGCCTGTTTGATTCCAATATTTAAAAAGGAATCAGGTGATAATAAATATTCTTGGTAGTGTAATATCTGCTATAAAGAAGTACTGTAATGGAAGATATTAATGAATAGCAAAATCACAGCCTTCGTGTAGCCTTGAAAAGGAGCCACTGTTTTTTCATAAATGTACACTTTATCTCACTAGATTTTTTTTAACAAGTCTGATTTTTTTCAACAGATAGATAACTCAAGAGATGTTGGATTTCCAAAAAGGTGAGATCCTTCATCATCACCCGAGTTCCTTCATCAAAAGCTCCTGAGCAAATTTAGTGATCAAGAGTAACAGGACAGGTACATCATGGAGACAGAAATGTGATCCTACGTGCATGCCAACAAATATATATATTTCAAATCATAATATAGGTCAAATGGAGATGTGTACGTTTTTCTTCCTCACTCAGAATGTTAACATTTTAGGTAATAGAAACTCAGTGAGATTCAAGACAAAGCTTGTGAGCATCTCAAATGCATCCATTTATCCACTCTGCAAAATAGAATGCTGGATTATATGAGCCTGTGACTTGATCCAGCAAAGCTCTTATGTTCTTATTGCTTGGCCTATATCACTTCAAGCTGGTGAGGCCTACAACACCTTTAAATTGCAGATGGAACATCAAATTTTAGATTACAGTATTTCCTTTGAAGAAAATTAAGAGGACAAAATAATCTCAAGTATTTTGAAAACAAGAATATCTTATAAAGGGTTTCACATGTTATTACTTGAGTTTGATGACTGCAGAAATGGATTGCAGAGGGGGAAATGGCTAATTTATATCTACTGCAGAGGAAGAAGACTTGTTTTAGTATTCAGATAATATAATAAACCAAAGTGTATACATTGCAATCAGGGAGCACAGCTGGAAACTGGAGTAGAGGTAGATTATGTTCTTCCAACCATATGGTTTATTTATTTTCTTCCTCCTTGAAAGAATTGGAAAGGTGAATACAGAATATAGTAACTGTATTTTAGTTTAATATATTGTGCAATATATTGTCCCATATAGTTAAGGATGTTATATGAACCCAGAAAATGGTGATAATTTAATACACTCCAGACTATAACAGAGATGGGAATTGTGATAATGTGGGAAAGAATTTTATGCAGACCCTGATTCAACCATCATTATTAAATTAAGTTGGATTACACTAAACCATAAAAGAGTTTTCATATAGTAAAGTAAAAAGGATCCCAACCCTAACTCCTCTAAAAAACCCAAAATCTCATTCATCTGACCTTGAGTGTTTTGTATCATTATTTCTCTTAATGTAGCCCTCTTCCAAAATAATTTGCTGCCTTCTTCAAAACCTGATCTTTTCAGGCTCAGAAAAAGGCAGCTTTGGTGACTAGAGCAGGTCTCCAAACTTGACAAATTTAAAACGATATTCACATAGTGATTGTGGGGATAAAATCAAATGAAACTACTATGTGTCCTGGCATGATTTATATGGAAAAGTAGACCATTATATACAATAATTACACTGGTCCACAAGGAAAAAGCCTCAAAAATGAAAGTAGCTATATATTTTACCAGAATTGGGTCACTAATAAAGGAAAATTAAGTCGTGAGTATTAATTGGCTCCAGTTTCCAAGATACAGCTTCAGGTCAAAATTGTATCAAAATAATTCAAAACTATGAGGGACTTTTCTGCAAAATGTGATCTAGAAATGAGAATGGTACATCAATCGTTATATTTTTTCCTTTTTATTGATACCAATAACATAATACAACCCTTGTCCTGATCCACTATTTTGCATCCAAAATATAGGTGGCATGCCTTTTTTTGCTACTGCCATCATACTGTACTTTTGAGGTGAAAATATAACCTCACCACAAATGTAGCAAAAGTTATTGAGCATTATTTACACTTTTGTGGCATCTTGACTTCTGAGGGAAAATATCACTCAACTGTTCCTTGGAAATGTTAGGCAATGACACGTTCACAGGCTACCAGATGCAACTTCATGATACGTAGATCTGACCAAGACAAATGTACTTTGCAATAAAAGAACAATTAGTTAGTTAGGTAATAATCTTTAGTCTCAAAGTGAAGTTAAATGTATACACTTACATGTACCATTTTCATTGTTCTACTGTACTTTGTCAAGAAATTATGATGAAGTTATCATCAGACAGCTCCCTCCCTTGTAGGCAAATATACTCGCTTGTGTATAAACCTTGGTGAAATCTCTTGAAAGCTTTGGTCAGCCAGCACCTTCATCACCTGTTTTGATTCATCTAATAAAAATATGTAAGAATAGCACTTTATCTCAGAGGCCAATAATTTCCCAAAATTTGTATGACAGTGTTATTTGTGTTATTGTCCCTTTTAAAGATGCCCATTACAGTTACTATTCTTACAGGGAATCAAGAAAAAAAATCAAGTTACATTTTTAAGAGCCAAAATATCCATTTACTACACAAAGGGAGAGAATGGGAAAGTCTCTTGAGCATTTTCAGTCTGAAGGAGATAAATTCAGGATCAATATGCCTAATTTACATATGCTAAAATGTAAATTTTGGTTTGATCTCATTGTTAAACTTTGTTAAGCATGATTAATATTTTACCATTTTGCATGAACTCAACCAATTGTGATTTGTTGAACCATAGTTCAACGATTCTTCATGGTGCAGACCCAATAATATTTTCCTATAACTTAAAAATACGATTTTTACTACGTGATTGAATTAAACCAAAGTGACGTTTCCCAATTTACTAACTAAATATTTCCTGGAAAAGGCGCAAGCGAGGAAGCATCTTGGTCCCCTAATCCTGACTACTGATGCAGTCGAAGAAGCACCAACCGTGGCCAGGGCGGCAGAAGCCCCGCTCTCCTCCGGTCTTGGCGGCACGAATGCGAGACTGGGGACAACGGGATGGCCCCGGGCTGCTTCCTGCTGATAGGCCGAAGGCCTATGGCCCCGTGGTCCCTAGGAAAGGGCAGGGAAAACAGCGGCGGGCCGCGTCGTGCCTCTACATTGGCCACGACCGCACCAGCCGCAGCGAGCAGGGCCAGGCGCCGCTTGCTGGCCGCCAGCCGGAGGGAGGGGTCCGGCTCAGTGCGGTCGCGGCAAAGCCCGGAGTTTCTTCTGCAGCAAGAGAGCAGCAGCAGGCGCGGCCGGGGGCGGAAGTCCTTTGTTGCTGCAGCAAGAGGAGGCGGCGGCCGCGGCGGCAGAACAGCCGAGGCCCTTCTCCTGCGCTGCACGACCTCCCCAGCGCTTCGGCCCGCAGGTAAGAGGGGGAGCGAGGGTCGCCTGCGCAAAGGACGGGGTAGGCCCGGGCGGTGATCTCTGTTGCGCGGCAACGGGGTTCGAGAGCTGGGCGCCGCGACGGCTGCGGGCCTCGGAGCCCGAGAGGAGCAGTGTCGGAAAGCCTCCCGGGCGGGAGCAGAGCAGCGTGGCCGATTGCTGAAGGGGGGGAAACGGCTGGGATATGCCTGTGCTTTCTCCCGCGTTTGGGAAAGCAAGGCGCCGGAGAATCTCGGCCCTCTCCTGCGCGCCGAGCACCAGAGGGAAAGGCGGCGCCAGCCCGCCCGCTCGCCCGGCCTAGTGGTGGGGCTTTCCAGCGGAAGCCACTCCTAGCAGCGATTCGGGGCTGCTGTTTCTTCTCCTCCCACGATGATTGCGCCATGTGGCTGGCGCCTCGTTCCGCCATCGGCTTCCTTGGCGGCGAAGAACGGAAAAGCGCAAAGCCGGGCGGGTAGAAAATTCAGCAAAAATCGGAAGAACGCTGCCTGGCATGCCAGTCTCTCTCATGGCATCTCAGGCGGGTGTGCGATTTAAGAACATTGTATAACTTTATAGGTATCATAGACGGCAGCGGGTTAAACTTTTCTGTTCTTCCTATGCGGTACTTTTCCCCCTCCTCGCCTATATTTTGAAACTGCTTTAGTTTTTTTAATTGTCTTTGAATTTAAACGAAATCTTGGCAAGAATACCCCTCGTTCTCAGTTGTTGAATCTTCAGTGCTGGGTGAAGTTTTCTCTGAAGATGAAACTTAGAAATGTTTCAGTCATTTCAGTCATCAAAAACTGAGGAGACAAAAAAGTAATAAGTAATGCTAACATTTGACAAGATCGCTCTTTGTATACACATCATTCTTGTACAGAGTTCAAATGTAGAGAGGAATGTGATGATGGCCTTGAAGGAAGGAAGTATGCAGCAGCTAAGCTCTGAATGGGAGGCGGCAGTGAAAAAAACCCTCAACTATTTCCCTGCTTTGGTGCCCTTGATATTAGAATGGGGAGGGAGAAAAACTCAGGCATCCAAAAATGTGTTATACCCTGCAATAAGAAAGTAGTGCTTCAGTTCTGTAGTTTTGTTTCCTGGTCTGGCTTATCTCAAAAAGCTGACAAATGTATTTTAAAAAATGTATATATCCCTTAATTTGCAAAGTATTTGAACTTTTATGAAAATCTAAACATTCATTTCAGATAAAAAAAATATGTGGTTATATGGTACCATAAAACATGACTAGGAAGGAACCTTAATTCAGTAGCTAGTTCCATGGGTTCCATCTACCGCAGTGATGGCTAACCATTTAGACACAATGCCTCCAGGAGCCGTGACTAATGAGTAGCGGCTCATGACATCACTTGGCGCCACTACTCTCTGAGCATGCTCAACTCTGGGACGATGCTGGGCTGACTTGGCTCGCGTTCCCGCTGTGGCACGAGTGCCATAGATTTGCCATAACTGACTAGGGGTTATTTTTGCTACTCCATCTCCAGTTGCACTGGACATACTTCCGGTAAATGTATCCATCTGGCTGACCATTTTAACTAGGACTTATATTTATGATCAGCCTGAAAAATCCTGCTAGGGCTTATTTTCAAGAAAACAGGGTAGAAGACTAGATTCAGAGTTAGTGAAAACTTATGAATCTGCAAGGACAAATACTCCTGGCTTACCCACACACTAACCCACAGTTAGCTTACCTATGGTTTAATGAATAAATCACAGTTAGTTGGACTCACTAAGTTATAATTCATGATAAACATTATGATCCTCCATTATCAAATGACTGGCAGGTACTCTTAAGCAATTTCATTGGGTTTTTTATGGATGACATTCTCTCAAGTTAGCTCAGAGTTCTCAATCTCTGTATCCAGGGATTTAAATGACCTTCTTTGAATATCTATCATCTACCTACTATCTACCTATCAAATTTATTTGCCGCATATCTTCTGGTCCATGTGACTCTTTAACATCCATTAGCCATAAAATCTAATTAGAACAGAGATGAATGTGTGGTTCAAAATTCCAATAAGGTGGTATAGCCAATGATGAGGGATGCTGAGAGTTGCAATTTAACATCTGCAGGACCACTCATCTAGGGAACTACAGAATTGTCTACAAAGCACTGGGCTCCTGTGAAAGATGCCATGAATCACAAAAGTAGCCCATGTTAGTCCCTAGAAAAGGGGATTCAGAATTCATAATCATGCAATGTCAGATAACATATTTTAGAAGATAACAAGCTTTTTGAGTTTCTATTGTTCTTCCTCAAACATGGTCAGAGACTATATGTCTAGTCACTGAAAAATATATACCCTCCATACAGTATCGTTGTTCTAAAATAACCATCACCACATCTGTAACTTTCCACTCCTATTTCACTAGCAACTTATATAAATTGTGAAAGGTGAATTAATATTCCAAAAGTTAATTCTAATTTGAATATTCATTGCCATAAGGAACCTTGTTTAGGAGATGGAGTAATGGAAAAATCAATCATTCGTTGATATTTGGGAAGTAACCAAATAGTATTAAGTCTTGGCTGCTGCCCGTTAATGGTTTAGTGTTCCTTAGCATTAAACTGGGACCAGATGCTGAACTATCAGAAGTTTAAGAACTGAAGCAATTAAAAACTTGTATTCTCTATACTTTGGTCATTAAAATTCACTGTCTTTTTTCAGTATTTCTCCAGACTTAATTTCCCACAAAAATTAGGTCATTTGACTCTTAATTGGTATATATAGTTTTGTGGGGTTACTCAAACCTAGGAAATCTTTTCAGTGCCAAGGTAGCACAATAAACTATCCAGAGTTGTCACAATTAAGTAACTTCAAATATTCTGACCAAATCTCCTTTTTTAAAAAGAATAATTTCTTGCCTGAATTGTTGCAAGGGAGGATAGAATGAAGGAGATGAGGAAAATCACCACAAAACTGCATTGTTGATAAAGAAGTAGCACAAGGACCACACATTTCTCTCTGAAATATTTCTCAGAGGGATAATTTATTTTTCTTTGTGACTTTCTTACCACGTATAGCATGTACTGTGGTTCCCCGAAAATAAGACAGTGTCTTATATTAATTTTTGCTCCCAAAGATGCGCTAGTTCTTATTTTCAGGGAATGTCTTACTTTCGGGGAAACACGGTAGTTGTCATCACAAACTAGCCGCAATCGCTCAACCCTGGCCCCGAATAACATCCGACTCCCCCTTCCCTGCTATCCCCGGGCGCCCCTTACCTCATGGAGAAGTCAGGGCTGGAGAGAGATTGGCTGGTCTGAAAACTCCGGGGCTCGGAATTTTGCGTGCTTTGAGTCAGCTGAGAGGCGCTTTGGAAATGCTTCCGATAGCCGAGCAGGAGAATTCCGAGCCCTGGAGGCAGCCCAGCCGCGTGTGCCTCGCTGCCTCTGCTCTATGAAAAAAAGTAATTGTTTTCGGGGGATGCCTTATATTTCAGAGAGAGGCAAAACCGTAAGTAGGTCTTATTTTTGGAGGATATTATGCCTTTGTCCATTTCTCCTCCACTGAATTCTTGGAAAACTATAGTCAATGCTGTCATGAGAAGTATATGAGCTGAAACTCATGCTCTGCTGCTTAAGCAATTGATGCAGAAGGAGAAATGGGAAAGACTGGGAATCTGTGGAAGTCCACTATTTGAGACAGTTTTCTCGCCATTAATTTAAAATTTTGTATGTATGCATTAACAGAAGCTTCAGATAAAATACCACAGCTCTTCCCCAACCCATGCTTCGAAGGATGTTGACAGGCTGGACGAAGTGCAGAAGAGACCTACGAGGATGATATCAAAGTTTAGAGAACAGATCAGATGAGACAAAGCTGCAGGAACAGGGTAGGTTGCTTGCTCAGATTATTTGCAGAGGTTTAATGACACTGGGTGTGCTGAAAAATTGCCAACACTCCGATGAGTTGAATCCAGCTTTGTGGGACAGGGGGACCTCCCGTTTTTTGTCCCTAGTTCCTGCTCACCTAGCAGTTTGAAAGCATTGTTTGCGAGTAGACAGCTAGGTATTGCCATTTTGATGGTGGGAAACTGCTGGCTGTGTTCTTCATGGAGAACTAAAACTGGCGCTGGATCTGCCCAGATGCGATTGGCAGAGTAGCAGTGGAAGAAAGTTCTGGATGAGCTGACTTCCTCTGAGAATGCTGCAGGCCAGCCAGTGTGAAGCTAGTTTGCCTTCATGGTGTATCGGTGTAACAAATGGACTAGCATCTGTCGGCTGCCAGGACTTATATTGTGTGCATAATATTGTAGCCTCCCTGGCCTTGTATGCCATATACTACATACATACATACACCCCAAAATTGTTGTGAGGAATAACTACATATCATAAGGAGCTATATACATAGAAGTTTTAATAGTTTTAAAATATAGTAAAATATCTTTATATTGAGAGTTTGCCATGGTGTCTCTGTAATGGCACTAAGATTCCCATCAATAATAACATTGACATGTATAGTTGCAAAATACGGATAATTTAGCAGTTTAATTCTTGGTTTCAAGTACTGAGGGAATACAGGTAGTTCTCAGGTTTTGACCATTCATTCAGTAACTGTACAATGTTGCGATGGCACTGAGTACTACTTATGACTGGTCCTCAAAATTCTGGCCATTGCAGCACTCATGCAGTCATTTGATCACATTTGAGTTCGCGTAGGACCATTGCAGCCTGCCCTGATTGTCATTTGCACTGTTCCCCATCAGCCTCCCACAAATAGAGTGAATGGGCAAACATCACAGTTACTCCCATAAGTTACTCCTGCTGCTTTTTCTCCCAAGGAGCCTCCTAGAGTGTACAGTATCCAGAACTACCCCTAAATCATCCTGCTTGTGCTTTGTAGCAGAGGGTATCCAGAGTATCCAGAGCTCCGTTGACCTGCCTGTAGCCCACCATGCTCCATAGCATCTGCCCATGACCCCCTATAGCCTGCCCATGACGTCTGCCAATCTGCCCATGGACCAAAGTGCCTGTCCCCAACAACCTATTTGTACCACCCACAAATCCAAGCTGGTCTGCCTCTCCACGTGGGCTTGGGGTTGCTACCACATTGCTTAGCATTGGAGATTCCAGACCCAATTGCTATTATAATCTGAGGACTGCCTATAGGTATTAAGATGGGAAGAATGCATATATTTGAACATATAAATTGATAGACAAAATATTGAAAACAGCCATTTTCAATTTGATAAAGAGACTGTAGAGCAGTTATTATAATTTAATCTGTCCTGTTCCAGTTCATGGTTTGTGGCTCTTAGAATTCTTTGCTTCTACCTTGAGCATTGATTTTTTTATGTGGATAGAGAAGCTGTTTTTCTAAAGGACATACATTCCTTTATTAGGTGACATTATCAGTAAGGAGCAACTGTAGACTATACTTTTAACTCATATTTTTTGCAATTTATGAGTGCACCTTTCATAAAAGTAAAGGATGGAGAGGTGGAGAGAATTTAAGAGAACTGTGAATGGGCTTCTGGTTGGTTGCATTTATTTTGCTTAGTTTAGTTAAGTGAATGTGCCAGCTTACTTACTTTCTATTCTTGTTTCTCTCTTCTAGCCCGAGGAGATGACAAGATTTAGAAGCATGAATAGGCAGCTCCAGATAAATGTAGACTGTACTCTGAAAGAAATTGACCTTCTTCAGTCTAGAGGTAGATGTTTTCAATGATTTTCTGTGTCTGAAATGCATTGACTTGGAGCTTTATATAAGAATTTAAGAGATTTTATGAATATTGTCTTTCGCTGTCATAGTCATAGAAAGAAAGCTAACCAGATCTATTTTCTTTTCACTAGATGTGTTGTTTTGATAATTTAGTTAAAATGCATTTGGAAATACTGATTCTGTCAATATCATTTAAGTGACAAAATCTGAAAGCATTCTTGATCATATATGGGGCAGCTGTCAAAATAGCAAGGCTCATATGACTTGAATACACTGTTATTTGCTTCATTTCAGTATCAAAAGCACACTTAACCAGTAACTTCTTTTACCTTTTAAAACACGTGCCCTCTTCAAAATACATTATTTTCTGCTTTCTATTAATAGGGAACTTTGACCTGAAAGCCATGAATAATTTTTATGATAACATAGAGCCTGGTCCTGTTGTGCCACCAAAGCCATGTAAAAAAGGTGAGTCACTACACAAATGTTTTAAGAGGTAATTTGCTTCATTCTGTGTGTGTGAGCAGAGGGATTCTTATATTAGAAGGAAAGAAATTAGATGTATATGTTTTTATGCACCAGTATTTTTTATAAACAAAGGCATTATGTTAAGAACTATATTATGCTTTCCATTATTTAAACACTGCAGAAGCTGTGCATAAAATAACATTTCACCAATTATATTATGAATTTGCAAAAGTAATGTTGGCAGATATAATATAATATAATATAATATAATATAATATAATATAATATAATATAATAT
>JANHFO010003576.1:41201-59514 GCA_032468095.1 Pareas carinatus | reverse complement strand
GAATGGCTGGCTGAGGAATTCTGGGAGTTGAAGTCCACCCGCCTTAAAGTTGTCAAGATTGGGAAACCCTGATCTAGGGTAACCTAATTTTCTTTTCTCTAAATGTTTTTCATTCAAGCACAGAATGGTTAAGGACCTTTGAAATTATGTTTCTGTGAAGGAAAATGGATTCTGTATATACAATCTTTCTAATTCTGGGGTTGAATAGTGGTTATATAGATCTCAATCCTAAATTTCATCTTTGCTGAGGCTCTGAAATGCCAGACATATAGTATTCCCTTTAGTCTAATCAAAATGATGATGGAGAACAGATATCAGTAACTGAAAAGAGACGGCACATCCCCACAGCGATCTAAAATGGTTGGTGGGATCTAAGCAGATTTCAGTCCCTGACCCCATCAGCAACCATATTGTTGATGAAACCTGTTAGATTTTGCCTAGGCAAAAACTCTTGGTTAAAGAGGGGAAATATTACTTTAAAACCACAGCAGCTAAAAATGGCTTTAAGCTGCCTGCGATGAAGAGAGTCATGATTTCATGTCATAAAAATGGTTACCAAGGTATGTTTGTGTCAGTTAGAAGACATGAGGGTGAGTCCTCCGTTTAGAATGCTCTAAGTGCAGAAAGCCCACCTCAGGGAATAAAAGCACTGTCCCTTTCTACGTAGTTTAAAAATATACACTCTCTGAACAGCCAAGTTTTATTTAGCTATCGTGGCTTACATCCAATGTGCAAAATCCCCTCTTGTCTTTCATTTAAAGAGTCCTCCCCGGCACTTTTTATGTTTTAAGCCAGCAGCCACACTTTGTAGTACAGAAAACTCTGCATTTAATTGTGCTGGGTGTGAAAAATCTTATTCTTTTGAAGATACTATCAGTAAACCTTAGATCTATTATTATATACACTACAATGCGAAATCACAGCTGCCAGTTCTTTGAGTTCTTCCCCCAAACCTAGGATGTCTTGGCAGCATGGCCTTTTGCCATTGAAAGTCATTTTACAAATGCAGATATTTTCTAAAGGCTGCTCAGTTTTTTGGGTATGGCACCCAGCACACTGATAGCCACTATTATTATATTTTGTCGTTTTTTTTAAACGTATGTTTGGTCAACTGAAGGCAACCAGCATACTGAATATCCCTGCCTGTTTTCTCCACACAACCCTCGGAAGGGTTGGGCTGAGGGAGAGCCACTTGCTCAGTCACCCAGCAAGGAAAGCCCGGAACAAACTTTCTCCAGCTTCCTAGACCAGCACCTGAACCACTAAACTTGCTCTCTCTATATATTCTGAAGAGGTTGAAAAATAATTATTTTCTATATGGAAAAAAAACCCGGGTGAACGGATAAACTTGCTTTTTAAAAAAACGACCTATGTGTGTTTGTGATTGATACGTTAGTGTGATGTAAAGGACGACCGATAACATTTCAGTCAATAATAACGGCTCGTGAGGGAAAGCAAACGTATGCTCAGGAGCAATGTCGTGACCGGGGCCGCTGGATGTCGACATGAAAGCTCAAGTTTACTTCGCGTAAAGATGATAGTTTGAGATAGTTCAGTCATATCCCCTACTGATCGTTTCCTCAATGAAGCAGATACGGGACAGTTCCCTCAACGGCCCTTTCCTGCTCCAGGGGGCAGACGCACCCCTCCGCCCGTGCGCGCCCCGAATCTTCTAGGCGCCGCTAGAAGCAAACAGAAGGGGCCCGAACCCCGAAAGTAACCTACATATACGAAGCAAGTTTGACCACTCGCGTCACTGGAGGGAGGGGCGTAACGGCCGCCCAAAGGCAGTTCGAGACCGCCCAAGGGGAGCGTCCCGAATCGTTATTGGTCGCTGCTGACATCAATCCTTCTAATCGGAGCGCGCCTCCTCTGGAAATTTCTAACTGTGACGGAAGAAGGGGCAAGGACATACCAAAGGGATTGGTTAGAGATCGGTATCGAGTGACGTGATTGGACGATTGGCTTCTGGCAGATTCCAGAAGCCGGTTCACTGCGAGTATAAAAGGAAGCTGAGGAGAACGCAACGGCAGATCGCTGAAGTTGTTCGTTGTTGGCGTGTAACGGTCGGCTTCGGGAAACTTTTACTTTAATCCTCGGCGTTTCGGAAGGGCGTCTTGATCGCGTTCCTGCAGCCATGTCGGCCAAAGCGCCTGCCATAGGAATTGACTTGGGCACCACATACTCCTGCGTCGGAGTTTTCCAGCACGGGAAAGTGGAGATTATCGCCAACGATCAAGGCAACCGCACCACGCCGAGCTATGTCGCCTTTACGGACACTGAACGCCTCATCGGAGATGCGGCCAAGAATCAAGTGGCCATGAACCCCAACAACACCATCTTTGATGCCAAGCGTCTCATTGGCCGCAAATTTGACGACCCCACGGTGCAGTCCGATATGAAGCACTGGCCTTTCCGTGTGGTGAGTGAAGCTGGGAAGCCCAAGGTACAGGTCGAGCACAAGGGTGAGGTCAAGACCTTCTTTCCTGAAGAAATTTCCTCTATGGTGTTGACCAAAATGAAGGAAATAGCCGAGGCTTACCTGGGTCGCAAAGTCCAGAGTGCTGTAATTACTGTGCCTGCATACTTCAATGACTCCCAGCGCCAAGCCACCAAAGATGCAGGCACCATTACAGGTCTCAACGTTCTGCGCATCATTAACGAGCCCACGGCCGCTGCCATTGCCTATGGGTTGGATAAAAAAGGGAGCAGAGCGGGTGAGAAGAATGTGCTGATCTTCGACTTGGGTGGTGGCACATTTGATGTCTCCATTTTGACCATAGAAGATGGCATCTTTGAAGTGAAATCTACTGCTGGAGATACCCACTTGGGTGGTGAGGACTTTGACAACCGCATGGTGAGTCACTTTGTGGAGGAATTCAAGCGTAAGCATAAGCGTGACATTGCTGGCAACAAGCGAGCAGTTCGACGGCTCCGCACAGCCTGCGAGAGGGCCAAACGTACCCTCAGTTCCTCCACCCAGGCTTCTATTGAGATTGACTCATTGTTTGATGGCATTGACTTTTACACATCCATTACCCGTGCTCGCTTTGAGGAGCTCAACGCTGATCTCTTCCGTGGTACTCTTGAACCTGTGGAGAAGGCTCTTCGTGATGCTAAGCTAGATAAGGGACAGATTAATGAAATTGTTCTGGTTGGTGGCTCAACTCGTATCCCCAAGATCCAAAAGTTGCTCCAAGATTTCTTTAATGGAAAAGAGCTAAACAAAAGCATAAATCCTGATGAAGCTGTGGCATATGGTGCTGCTGTGCAGGCTGCTATTTTGATGGGTGACAAATCAGAAAATGTGCAAGACCTCCTGTTGCTTGATGTAGCACCACTTTCTCTGGGTATTGAGACTGCTGGTGGTGTGATGACTGCCTTAATCAAGCGCAACACAACTATCCCCACCAAGCAAACCCAGACATTCACCACCTATTCAGACAACCAGAGTAGTGTGCTGGTACAAGTGTATGAGGGTGAGAGAGCCATGACCAAGGACAACAATCTGCTGGGCAAGTTTGATCTGACAGGTATTCCACCTGCCCCTCGTGGTGTGCCCCAAATTGAGGTGACATTCGACATCGATGCAAATGGTATCCTCAACGTTACTGCGGTGGACAAGAGCACAGGAAAAGAGAACAAGATTACAATTACTAATGACAAAGGGCGCCTCAGTAAAGATGACATTGACCGCATGGTGCAAGAAGCAGAGCGTTACAAGGCAGAGGATGAGGCTAACCGGGAACGGGTAGTTTCCAAAAATGCTCTGGAGTCCTATGCATACAACATCAAGCAGACTGTGGAGGATGACAAGCTGAAAGGCAAGATTAGTGAACAAGACAAGCAGAGAGTACTTGAAAAGTGCCAAGAGGTGATCAGCTGGCTGGATCGAAATCAGATGGCTGAGAAGGAAGAGTTTGAGCACAAGCAGAAGGAGCTGGAGAAGCTTTGTAACCCCATCATTGCCAAATTGTACCAGGGTGCTGGAGCTGCAGGAGCTGGTGCTCCAGGTGGTGGTCCCACTATTGAAGAAGTAGATTAAGCCACCATGGACTAGACTGTATGAGCAATTGCCATCTGCTCTACTCTTTCCCCATGGAGCCTTTGAGTGTGTAAGGGAGGAGGTATCATCTGTCTCTATTGGAAAGCATTGCCAGCTCATTTTGTTGCATACAATGTTTGTCTTAGTATTAAGATATCTATGCTAGTTGGTGGATGTTCGGTTTTTATGTTCACTGTTGTAAATATCTACTTGAGCATTACGATTGAGGGGAAAAACATTTCAGAAGAGTATGGAGAATGTTAAACATTAAAAAAAAGCCTTATGTTATTTTTTTTGTGGGGGGCAACTTTTTGGTCTGATTATTTTGAAATTTTGGTAATAAAAGTTATTTGAAGCATACATTTCCTTTCCCCCCTTTCTTTCTAAATGTAAGTTTTTTTAATGGGATGCAGGGATTGCTAAATTTGCTTTTACTTGACAGCTATAATGGGCAAGAAAAATATTTTATCATGTATTTGTTAAATATCACAGGCAGAATATTTTCATAAGGTTTTGAATTACTTTTCAAAATGCACTGTTTGATAATAATGACCAAGATATGTTTACTACTAAGAAAAAATTTTGTAGGCAGAAGGAGTTTAGCATTACATTGCCATGCTCCAGTCTGACACTACTTGTTAGTTAGCAGATGCATTCTGACATAAGTGCCATCTTTGTCTTTGCCAATTAGCAGCAATTAAGTCTTGCTTTGCTTTAATTAAAATTGTGCACCAGCTTGCTAAATCCTGTAATAACCTAAATATTACTTGCTTTAAAGTAAAAATGCCTCAAAAGCAGGGTTTGACTAGATTCATTAAGATACAGAACCTTCTAATTAATTTTGCTGCCTTACTGAACCAGTTGAGCAGCCAGTGTCAGCATAAAAGTTCCCAATTGTATAGGACAAAAACTTAAGCTGAGTCTTTAGAAAGTGGATCTGAATGGACTTATAAAAGGCAAGCTAAATGGGTAACATTTAAGATGTTTACAGAGAGATTCTGACACATTGGAAATAGCTGAGGTTAATAAAATCAAGCATAGTCAAGTATTCTAGCTCTTGCATAGGCTTAACAAACCACTGAAAATAATATGCGTGCTTGGTTATAGTTCATGAGAAAATCTGCCCAGGGCTGCAGCCTAGGAGCTATTAATAACTGGTGTCCACTGAGACCTTTGGTGTGATTGTTTTATCAGCAAACAAAATCAAAATCACCCCACATTTAACAATCTATCCAAGTTATTGATGATATGCTAGGATAGTCCAAGTTGAATAAGAAATTATGACTCTGAGATGTTGCTGAGCTACAACTTCCACAGCATTTGATCAAGCAAACCACCTGGAGCTGTCAGAAATTCAATGTATAGAGAATTGCAAGTTCTCTTCCATGATTAACGTAACCATTCTCTTTTGAAAAATAGTTGGCTGAACTTGAATGTTATGGCTAAACATTTGATTACAACAGCTTATCTTTTAAAAATGATCATTAATATTTTTTTCTAAAATGCCTGAAACATCTGAGTAACTTGATCAGTGATAGACAATACATGATAGAGATAAGGTTGATACATATCTTAAAATATTTTGGGCATCACAAATCAAATCCAATACATTTTTCAAATGACATAACCACTTAAATTTATTTGTATGTCTAAATAACTGCTTTTTTGGAACAATATAAATTTGTGCAGAGTATATTCTACACATGTTCATAGTTCTTTTTCCTATATAATTAATATAGTAATAATTAAACTAATTGCTAATTATAGATTTTATTCATATAGTATGATCACTGGCAAACAAGAATTAGCTAAGTCTAACCTACATTTAGTTAGTCTAAGTCATAGGTTTTTTGTGAGTTGACTGTTCTGTAAACACAGATCTTGCTGAATTTCTGGTTCAGTGCATTTTGACACCTGCCCCCATGAGTTAATTCAGTACCCAGATTAAAATGTTATCTACATTCAATCACAGAGAATAGTATTAAAGTTCATTTATAGGACAGAACATTTTCAGAATATAAAATACTTTAACATGTATGCTAAATGCATTTATATCTTTGTTGATTCAGGCCTATTGAAAGCAATTTATAAGATTCATCTGCCATTTAATATGAATGTGAATGAGACAATATTAATAAAAACAAGCCCATGTCTGAGAAAAACAGCCTCAGCACTATTAAATGTACAAGAAATCTAACTTTCCTTGAATTTAGTTATGTTATAAAAAGAACAAAAATATATTTTGAAAATTTAGATCAGTGATCCTCTGTAATAGTGCAGGAAATTCTCACTTAAACTTGTGGGATAGATATGTGGCAGGTATTACTGTGTTAGATAAATTTAAGGGCTAGACCTCATACTTTAGAATCACTTGGAAATAGCAAAATAGTTTCCCATAGAAAATTTAAACTGATGCAAAAAGCATTTTAGAGAAAGTTTTCCAAATTTGTTATGTAATACAAGTTTGGTTAATACAACAAATTCTCACTGTTTTTGTACATTTTACAACAATGCTTATGCAGTTTCTTTTAGTGGAAATACAGGGATAAGTTAGTCATGTGCCACCAACATTTGGCAAGTCAATGTCCTCTCCTATGTATTGCATATTTGAATCTTCAGGTACAGATTGTGTGTGTGTGTGTGCCTTCAAGTTGTTAATTCCTGGCAACACCTTGTGGTCAAGTCCCTTTTGGTTTTCTTGGCAAGATTTTAGAAATGCCTTGGGATTGCCACCATATCTATCTTGTGCTGAGAGTGACTGGCCCAAGGTCACCTACTGACTTTGTACCAATGGTAGGACAAGAACTCATGGCATCTCAGTTTATTATCTGGTATTTAACCACTTGTTCAGATTCGTTCTTCAGGTGCAATAGGCACACTTTGTCTTGCATGGAATTTGGCATTCTCACTTGTTTTCTTTTATTAAATTGCATTAGGACTCACTATAACGTAATATAGAAATAGGATAATTCTTTTGTAAACTACCGTGCAAATTACTACTGGGCCTGTGTGATTTGTTTTAGTTCAAAAGCACGCCATATATCAACAGCCACGTGGGGTTGGGTAATATATATATAGGGCCAACCTCAAGATTGTCATAAATATGTATTTAACTAGTAGCCATAGACATTCACAACTCTGACAAGCTGCTTGTGCACCTTTGTCCTGTATATACAATAAGAACAATGAAGTGAAATGTGTGTTGATGGCACGTTATTGCTCTACTTTTAACCAACAATGGCAGTTTTACAATTAAAATGATGAAAGTGCTTTTGGGGATGTTGAGAATTCCAAAATTCAACCTTAATCTACTCCTGCATGGTTTTTTTCCTATCACAGCAGCCTCATCAGCTACCTTATCTTTGGAGAGCTGCTATTGTATTTTTTCACTAATGTATATTAAATGAGCAGGATTCCTTCAGAATTTTCTTTTTATTTTAAGAGAATTTTTATTATTTTCAACAACAAACAAAAAAACAGATAAAACATAAAAATCCACATTTTTATGTTCCAATCATCATCCATCAACTAAACCTATTATCTATCCTCCATTAGTACTTATTCAATCATGCTCATGCAATTTTAAACCTATTCCTTCCATCTTCCATTAAACATTTAAATTCATGTTTTTAAAAAGCCATTTTTTCCTTTATATAAATGTTCACTTCAGCTATATCCTGATTTATCAGTGCTAGCCTAGATTATAATTCTATCAGTTTTACTCCACTTTTACAATGTTTGTATTAAATTTACTTTTAAGCATCCTAAATATTTTTCTGTTGTTACTTCCATATCGTATCTCTACTCTTTTAGTCTTTCATCTAGTTTTCCATTATTATTCTTTACCTTAAACAGACAGGCTAGTTTTAAACTTCTGTATGCTTTTCATAAAATCATATTTTACAACATCCTCAATTCTGTTCATTTAATCTCTTGACCCCTCACAGCACAGTAACAAACTTATCATTTAAACCTTAAATATCTTCCTTTATAAAAAAATCTGTGTATATCAATACCCGTAACAAACTTATCATTTTATTCTGTATACCATTTTAATCATGTAATTACTATTATCCTGATTTGTCAATAAAATTCTAGCTTTCTTGTTCAATTCCTCATTTAAACCTATTTCAGACATCAAATCCATATTAAGACATCTTAAACATATATACTCTCTTTTTATAAAACATCCTGTTATAAATCCCTGCACAAACTTATCATTTTAATCTATAAAACATTTTTAGTTTTTTAATTGATCACTTATGCCCTAATTGCCACTAAGGTTCTGTATTTCATATTCAGCTCCTCATTTACGATATTCTTATCTGTCTGATTTTTTTCAATATCTTCCACTTCTGGGTCTCTTTTTTCTTTAGTAATATGACTGTATCTCCCAATCTCTTCCTCTGCTCCTTTCTTATTGTCCTCCAAGCTCTCTCAGATCTTTCTGCTGGGATCTTAGATTTCTTTAGAACTGGTTTGTACATTCCTTCTCTTTGCTTGCTTCTTTGTTCAGCTGCACTTATCATTCCGCTCCTTGGGGTGGTTAATGCTCTCTTTTTAAAGTTCTTTCGCCTTTCCTTGATCATTCTTTGAACTTTTGAGTAAAAGTTCAGTTGTTTATTCTGAAGTATAATCACAAACAACCTGATGTTTTTCTTCTGTACTTTCCAATTTGTCAATGTAATTATCATCCATGCTGCAATTACCCAACTTTTCTTTAATTCCGCTTTTTTCTTTTGACTTGAGTATAATCTGTCCTCCAACTTTTGTAAAATTAGCTTCTTGTGACTCCATAAGTGTCATTAACATATACATTTTGCCATTTGTATTGTCATTGTTATTTTTTGTAACAGTCTTTCTTAATATTTCCCTTGCTTTACAACAGTCTTTGGAGTTTCGTTTCTCTGTAAGTAAACAATTCACAGTTGCATTCTCAAAGGTCAGGCTCAACTTTCAGTTCATCACTGGGTTTAATTTCTATAAATGGTATTCACCAACACCTTAGGCATTTCCCCCAGTCTCATGATATGGAAATAATATATTTTAAATTTCAGTATAGTAAAAAGTTATTTTCACCTTTCTAGACTCTTTATTTCAGTCCCATATTTTCTTTCCTTTTTTTAAAAAAAGTAATCCTTTCCATTTTCATTTGCCATTTCCCCCCCTTCTTTTAGGCATTGTCTTTTTAAAAATCTTTTTAATCAGATAAAATAGTCTTTTTGGAGTAGGATTTTAGTAACTCACCCAAGTAGCTAGATGCTGACTTTAACTTTGTTTTGGCGGCTTGCTTCCAAGCCACTCCATTTCTGCTTTGTGGCTCATCTGTGCCTAAATGCTGCAATGATTGCAGCCCAGCTTTGCAGATCTTCTGAGGGGTCCCTTCCCATTCCTAGGGCAGTTGCCACCTCGCCTGGGAAAGCGGAACACCCCCTCTCTTCGTTGACTCTCCGGGGCAACTTTGGGGTCAACTCCTGGATTGGAACCAACCTGATCTACAAGCTGTCAGGCAGTTCGGCTTGGAAACTTCCCGAGTCTGCTGCCTCTCTGTCACGCAGTCTGCCGGAAGTCCCCCCTTCTTCAGAATTTTCTTATAAAACTCTATCTCTTCTATATAGGACTCCAAGAGAGGAGACCTGTACACACAGGCTTGAGCCACATATTTTTCTAAATCATAACACAGCAAATTGTGGCATACTCAAAATATTGTGACTTATTGTTATAAGTTAGCTGTTTTCCCTCTGCAGAGAAGCACACAGGAATATTGATCCATAACCCTGCTAGTAAGAAAATACCTGACTTTTATAGCCAGCTTCTGCAAATTCTTCTACAATATTTCCTACTTCTTGATCAGACATGTTTGTTATCCTAGATTATTGTTTTCTTTTAAAAAAACACAATTGCATTGAATTCTTATACACTATTTGCACTATTTGCACTACTGTATGCATTAATGTATATATACATAGATCAGATCAGTTTTGAGGCTGTGTAACATACTCTTGGATAAGCAGGTTTGTTAAACCTTGTAAAAAAACAAGCACTTTGTCCACCTTATTAACAGGAAACTTTAATTGTATGCATGCCTGGAAAATGCTACTAGCCCCAGCTTGATCATATTTAAATGCCATGACACTCTACTGTTTTTTAAAAAATTCTTTTTTTGACCAGATTAAAAACTTGTTATTCCTGAAATAAAAATATTTGAAGCTGAAACATACAAATACAAATGAACTAGAAGATGTTTTTAAGTATCTTAAAATCACCATCACTGCATGTTATGCAAATTTATCTGTCTGATTCTAGAAATGATCAGGACACCTGGTGAGCTATGTTTCCACCAGGTTCAAAATTCAATTAAGCCACCTGAATACAATTCCAAAATGACCAACTTAAAGACTTGATATGGAAAAGCTCCCTCCGTAAATATTCTCATTTTTGGACTTCTGATAAGCAGTGAAGATTTGATTCCTCAGGATTCGTGGAAGCCAGTATCTCTGTTGGTGTATGAATTGTTCTGAAACATTTTGTTTACAGTATGATTATTCTTAACTGTATTCCACACCATTTTATATTGGTTTTTTATTGATATATATTGTTTGTTAGCTGCCCAGAGTTAGGTCACGTACATTTTCGAAAATAGTTAGTCATTGTGTGCTGTTGTTTTATACATAACACTCAGGTTGAGAAAGCCAGAATCCTGCTCTTGGGTGACTTACCTCTCTCGATCTTGTGGTTGAGATTTGGAAAGCCTTTTTGCAAACAGTACAGAGAGTCCACACTTGACTTTCTGTACTGTTGACTTGGCAGTTTGGACTGGCAACTCCATTGCTAATCAATATGGTCATTAAATGAAAAATTATATGACTGTATGAGATTTCCAACATCAGTTCTGTTATGGTGATTAAGTGATTCATCTGCTGTAAATTAAGCTGACCTGTTGCCTTCTCCATTTACTTTGCTTGTTAGAAGCCAGCTGTGAAGCCCACAAGTGGGAATTTCATGATTTTGGGTTGCTGTGACTGTTTTAAATGTACACTGTTGTGAAGTGGCCAAATTGTAGTCATATGACTGTAGGGATGCTGCAACAGCCATAGGTTCAAGGACTGTAAAGCTACTTTTTCAGTGCTATGGTAAGTTCAGTCACTAAACAGGACAGTTGTTAAGTGAGGACTATTTGTAATTTTTTTAAGGAATGCATTTCACCCGAAATTTGTGTTCCCCGCCACTATCTCCGCTTTACATTTTGCAAAAATTTGGAAATTATAACTGTGTCTCATCAACAACTTTTAAGAAGTGGTGACTTCAACTCAACAGCAGAGTTCCCCCCACCAGGATAAACTTTTGTGGATCAAATATGCATGACTGACAAATGTTGTATAATCAACATTTAGTTTTTAAGTTTCCAGACTAACATTGCAACAAGTCTTAAACTTATTTTAGATGTATCTTGACAAATGTAAGAAACAAAGTTTTCTTTCTTTCCTCACATTCTCTTTGCTTCAATTGCCCTTCACTTTTGTTATATTTCATTTTAACCTTCCCCTGTAACTAAAATTCCTTTTGCATTGCCATTTACGCTTTGTTATTCTAAAAGAAGAATTTTCATGTCTTAGCAATTCTGGCTGTTCGATGTGAAAGGCATCCTATTGGAAGGCACCACAGTAAGGAAGACTATTGTAGATAGTCTTACAGTAGGCATTTGCAGTGGGATGAATATATGCTTTATGCAATTATTAAAATCCTACTTGAGTAATTCTTGTAGAATCTACAGCAAATGCACAAACATAAAATTACAGGCAGTGAGATACGGGCAATGAAATAAATTAAATTTGAAATAAAAGCTCATATAAGTGATGTAGATTTTCTGTAATTTTGATTAATTTACTTTCCCTTGGTTTTAGCTCTTCATCTATAAAATATGTACTTTTAATTATGTAAAGAGTGATGATCAAGGATGAATAAGGATTAGAAAGCTCAAAGTACTCTGCATATGATAAATAGGGGAAGAGTTAGCAAAAGTCAAAATTCCAGTTAGGGATACAATGCTGACTAATTTGTTTGAGCATCGTCTAGCTTAGCAGTGTCTCCAAACGGTATGTTTATGATTAAAGGTTATTTCTTGATAGAATAGCCACAAAACAAATTCTCCAGCAACATTAATATGGAATGCAAACCATGTACAAAGAAGAAAACAAAGACCAGCTGGTTATTCCAGTTTTTCTAAAATTAAGTTCTTTCTCAGGTTATTGAGCTGAAGACTTTGATACAAAAAAAAGGTGTCATTCACCAGTAAACTCAAAAATTCTGTAGAGCCCTTCCCATGCCTGCAGGATTAAAGAGGGCTGGTCTTGTTAATCATGCAAAGAAGTATCTCTAGAGTATGAAATGACTTATGTTATACTTTAAGATGCAAGCTAAGCACTGTTGGCTTCTCTAAATCTAAAATCTCTGGATATCTGTTGCAAGGCAATAAAGGGAGAAATGATTCGAAGGGGAGAATACAAAAATATGTTTTCATGTGATATAATTAAAAAACAGGCAGAGCTTTGTTTGAACTATTGTAGCTGCCATCTGGACTTTTTCTTTAAACCATATCCTGTGAACATTCCAAATTATATATTTGACCATAGAAGAGTAAACTATTGGCTTGCATCCTTAATCCAACTGTGAGGATGTTTCTTCCTGACAAACCTTTATCTTTTATTCTTCCAAACCAAAAAGCAAAGGGCATAGAAGATGATTTGATCAAATGGAAAAACACAGAGCAGTAGCTCAGAATGAATTTCGTAAGGGAAAACTCTTAGATTCCATTCCTAAGGCTAGGAACTGCTTTTAGAGAACAGAAGACAGCACTTGGCAGGTAATCAGCCAGCACAGAAATAAATAAATGGCAGCTGCTTTACTGGCCATTCATTTTGCAGAACACAGTTCAGTGTAAAGGTAGTTCTGAATGAATATTCTATAGAAAGCTAGACTGACATTATCGTCTTATTAACTAGAACTAAAAAAAGAAAAATATGGTACAACAACATTTGTTTTTGTCTTTTATGGCAGTAGATAATTTATTTATTTCTGACTCTGTTTTTAGAGAATTTTGTGTGTGTGTGTAAAGTTATAAATGGACTATCTATTCCTGCCTTTTCCAATGTCTGTTGATGAGCAGGTATAATTTTGTTCAGCTGAATATTTATAAGGGTTGAATGTTGTAGGTCTCCATGAGATGTACTAATATACTAGAAACTCTGATGTTGTCTTTAGCATCCATTCTTTCACTTTAGTTCCTGGAAGCTGCGAGAAAAAGGGCTTCAACTGAAATTTACTGCTGAATGCAAGTAGCTTATGAGAATGAGTGTGTTGACATGAATACTGCACATCATTGAGTCAAGAAATGTAAAGGTAGTGAACAGACAAGAACTGATTTGTTTGATAATGTGGATCACCTGTGTCAGGAACAACTCATTTTGCATGAAATAGGTGGAAGAATTGGATAATTACAGCTGATGGATTATTCAAAGGGAAACTACTTTCAAGCCTGCTTTCTCACAAGAACATACAGATTATGCTATTTATGCTTTCTGTACGGGAAGTTTCGTGCAAGATAGGATCCTTGCACATGAACAGCAGAGATGAAAGTTCAAGAATTGAAATTTTCGGACAATTATGTCCTGATAGAAGAACAAAGACAAGTATTTTATTGTTGGAATACTAATATAAGGAATGTATTTTTATGCAACAACTACAGTAGTATTCAGCCAGTAGATGGCAGTGTTTACAAGTTTGGATCTATGGTGTATACTCAATGTTCTTTTGTTCTAAGTAGAATTTCCTGTTTCCTGTTCTAGTTAAAATAGTAAAGCAGTAAGGCACATGGTGACTGTGTACTCTGTTTGATAGTATGATGCTATATATAAACAATTTCTAACATTTATTCAAAGCATTGGGTCAGGCAGTGAAACATGAGCTTATCATTATGATCCAACAATGAATATCCAATGAATATCATTACAAAATATCACTGAGGGGGGGAGTTAAAACCCAGACTGGCAGAAAAAAATTAGTTTTTTGGCATGCAGGCAGTGTTATTCACATGGATTTTTTTGAACCTGGCACAAGTATCAATTCAACACTGCAACACTGAAACAGTTGTTAAACAGAGCTTGGAGCATAAAGATTTTTTGCTGCAATTTGACAGGACCTCACACCTCACAATCCATCCAAGAAGTAGTTGAGAAGTTAGGTCTCACCCTTTCTTATTCAAAACTGAAGCATCTTCATGGGCATCTGTTTGATTCAAATGAAGAAATATAAATGACTGTCAGACTGTGGTTAAAGAGACTAAGTGTCAATACATTTCGTGATGGAAACTTGTTCATCTTTGACAGAAGTGAGTAGCACCACTGGTGATTATATGGTGAAAGGTAAATACAGGTAACAAAAGAACTAATTTCAAAAATTATTTCCCTGTTTCATTTATTAATGTACCCCCATTGAAACTAAAGTTAATCAGATATTCCTTTCTAATTTTCATAATAGATGGTATATAGGTATGTCAGAAAATCAAAATAACTTTTCATATCTTCTTTGCCAACAAGGGAAGCTGGTTATCTTTTATCATCTGGGTGTTATGTTAAGACAAATAGGTAAAAGAACACTCAACATATACATCTCACTTATAGTCTAAATTGGTAATGTCCGTACACTATTTTGTTACTTGAAAACTTTACCAATCTCAAACTGCCATGGAAAGAATATGATGGGGTTAGCATATTGGCTATTCTGCTAGACCTTCCTATAGCATTGTTTTCATAATGGACAATCGGTTAACAGAATTACACGGTTGGAAGGAACCTGCAATCTCCTACAGAAAGAGAAGAGCCTATACATTCCTGACAAGTGGCTGTCAAGTCTCTTCTTAAAAATCTCCAGTGATGGAGTACCTACCCCTTCTGCAGGCAAGTTGTTCCGCTGGTTAATTTTTCTCACTGTTAGGAAATTTCTCCTTAGTTCTAGGTTGCTATCCTCTTTGATTTGTTTCCACCCATTGTTTCTTGTCTTCTGGTAGTTTGGAAAATAGGTTGACCCCCCCCCTTCTTTGTGGCAGCCCCTCAAATATTGGAACACTGCTATCATGTCAGTCCTAGTCCTTTTCACTAGACTAGCCATATCCAATTCCTACAACCATTGTTCCTATGTTTTAGTCTCCAGGCCCCTAATCATCTTTGTTCTTCTTCTCTGAACTCTTTCCAAAGTCTCAACATCTTTTTTTATAATATGGTGCCCCAAACTGGATGCGATATTCCAGTTGTGGTCTTACTAAGGCTTTGTGAAGTGGTATTAGTATTGCATGTGATTTTTATTCTAGCCCTCTGTTAATATAACCTACGATTGCATGGGCTTTTTTGGCTGCTGCTGCACATTGCTGGCTCATATTTAATTGCTTGTCCACTAGGACTCCCCCTCTCACAGTTACTGCTATTAAGCCAGGTTTCATTTAATCTGTAGGTAAAGCTTTACCAAGCTTCTTGAGTTGTTTTTCCCTTTAAGATTTTCATTCATGAAATCCTTCCCAAGCTCTCTGAGTTTGTTAAAACCAGCTCTTTTAAAGTCTCAGATACTGGTTTTAACAATAGAACTGATTGTTCTATTGCTTGCCTTTGCATTATGTGGATATTAATATTGATGAAATATATAATATTTCTCAGTTGCAACTGAGAAACTCAGAAACAGGATAGAAAATTACAACTGAAATGGCTGAAACATTAGTAAGCGAGATATGATAAAGGTATGAAAAATTATAAACAAGGTAAATAACAGAATCAGCAGGTGCTATTTAAGTCATTGAGTCCCACAGCCCTCTGCCCTCCGTCCCCCAGTGCAAGAATTCAAAGCCATCCCAGACTGATATCTTGCCTCAGTATGAAGACATCCAGTGAAGGAAAGCCAGCTACCTCTTTGAGTGACGCTATTGTTGAACTGCTATTAAGAGTTGGACTTCATAAAGGTTTGCAATATATTGTCTGGGATACATGAAATCAACCAGCTTTATAAAGCAAATTTAAAAGGTGCAGTTTTCTATTGTGGGTTGGCAGTCTCCAAGTTGGAATAGTTCAAAAAGGAAAATAAACTTTGACAGAAGATTAGGCTATACTTGGCTACTAAATACCAAATCTATATTTTGCCTCCAGAGTCAAAGTCAACACTTTTCTCAAATCCAATGTCTGGGGAACACATGCAAGACACATCTAGTTAGCTATTGGTTTAATTGGGAGCACATTTTGATTCAATTTATCTTAAAAAAAGATATTGATCTAATGAGTTGACATGATACTGCAGCCTTAACAAGCAGAAGCAGATGAAGGAACATTTCTGTTTGAATTCTGCTTTCACTGCAATTAGAAGATCTAACTTGCTTCCCTATCAGCTTCTCGGGGATGGGACAACTCGCCACTGCTGACTGGCTGCGGCCACCAGCGGGCAATCGTCTCACCACAGGGTCACCTGGCCGCATAATTTGTTGGCCACTGGCCATCTCGGCACAAGGGAGGAGGGTGGAAGAGGACGGGGAGCAGCCAATGGCTTCCTGTTTGCTCTGCCTTGCCTCTGCAAAGGAGGGGGGTGGAAGAGGGCGGGATGTGTGTTGGCCGCAGGGGTGTGTGGAAAGGGAGCATTTGGGATTCCTCCTGCACGTTTTCATCTGCAGTAGCAGTGACCAGGGGGGTGTCCTAGAGATCCCCCTCTGTCACAGTGCAGGATGGAGAAGGGAGTGTTTGGGACTCCCCCTGTGGCACCCACCAGTGAAGGAGAGGGGGAGTGAATGGATGTATTCTGGACTGTACCACCGCAACCGGCAGATGGGGGGGGCACCTCAGCCTTATTTATAATTCGTTCTGAGAAACTCTGATGGGGTTTAAAAGGTCGCTTTGGGTTAACCTGTTGAAATATGGGTAATATTTTAGTTCGTTTTCTACACATACAGATGGGCCATGTGGGAACCATTCTATTTTAATAGGTTAACCCAAAGCAAACTTTTAAAGCCCAGCAGAGTTCCTTCATTCGCTTCCTCTCTTTCTCCACTGGTGGGTGGGTGGGATTTCCTTCGGTATCTTCCTTGGAGTGGGAGGATTCTCTCTGCCTCAAATAAACGGGGAGAGAAATGCACTCAAGAAATACACATTCACATACTTCAACCGCTTCTTTCGTGCACGGAGCTGGAGAGCTGGAGGAATGCTTTTATCTGCTTTAACCAGGAAAGGCTTGCAGGAGGGAGGTGAGGGATGCCCTTATTCCAGCCCCCTCCTCTCCTCTTCCCTTATTCCAGCCCTCTCCTTTGCAGAGGCAAGGCATAGGAGGGGGGAAGCCATTGCCTCCTCCCTGCTCTCTTCCAGCCCCTTCCCTCACGCGGAGATGATCAGCATCCAGGAACTATGCAGTCAGATGACCCCGTGGTGAAATAGCGCCCCCCTGGTGGTCGCAGTCAGTCAACAGCACTGAATCAAGATAGAGCCCAGCTTCTCTGCCTGTTCATAATAAATATGCATTGTTGCTGCCAAACTTCCAGAATATCCTTGGCACTAGCAACTGCAAACACAAAAGAACACTGTGCTCTCCTCAGGAAAGGTCAAAGAACCAAAACAAAGGACCAAGGAAAGCTTGAACAAACTTTACAGATACTGTAGTTGCACATGGTGATATACATTAAGGTGACTTAAATTTAGAACTAGAAATAGGCAAACTCTACTCCCTTTGCTTTCTTCTGACAGAAACAATGTGCATTCCTTCTAACCCTTTTCTGCAGTCATAGATTCTAAGGATGGATAGCAAGATACATTTAAGGTTCATGATTATGAAGAAAGCACACATTTTATGCATTTTTATAATAATACTTGCCTTTTATTTAAGTGCTTCAACACTGATTGGGAAGGGAACTGTAATGTGCTTTGATATACCTGTATGATTATATAACTGAATTCTAATGGCATTTTGCAAAGTAAAAATGTGAAAATTCATTGAGGACCTGGAATATTGTTGTGATAATCAGTTTGGTGACCTCAAGATAGCTCTTGTCAGGGGTTCCTTCCTGTTATCAGAATTATGCCTGTGGCCGGCATGACTGAAGGTGCACAAAGCGCTGTTACCTTCCCACCAAAGTGGTTCCTATTTTTCTACTTGCATTATTTTTTTATTTGAAAAGTTTTATAAATACATATATAGTAGAAAAAGGACAAGTACCAACATTGAACACTTTTTTCCCTCCCTCCTCTCCCT
>JANHFO010003576.1:25827-41101 GCA_032468095.1 Pareas carinatus | reverse complement strand
TTAAAATTACCATTTAAAAATGGTTAATGGAGGAAAAAAAGAGGGAAGATTAGATAGGAGGGAGGGAAGAAGGAAAGGAAGCAAAAAAAAAAGCACAAATTGAAAGAGGAGGGCCGCCGCCATTTTGGTAATTTTCTCTGAAGGGAGCCCCCCCCCCTCTCTCCTTCCACCCCCTGCCCTCGTTTCAAAAGCGTTCAAGCCACCCTCCGCGCACGGGCGGGTTTGCTCCTCCGCAGCGCGAAGAGACCCGCGGTGTGTGTGTGTGTGTGTGTGTGTGTGTGAGAGAGAGAGAGAGAGAGACAGCTGGGGGCGTGGAAGCGGGGGCGGCTGGCACGCGCCGGGAGAGCGGTCGCCGGGAGACTCCGGTAAACATCCCCCCCCCCCGCAGCATGTCTCAGCTACAGTTTTTGGAGCTGCCCAAAGGGGTTTACATGCCCGTAAGTGAGACTTTGAATGTGGGTGCTCGGACCGGCGCTGCTTAGAAGGAATTGATTGGGACGAGAATACGCAGGGAATTCCTTCACGGCCCCCGGGATTTGTTTTTTTTAAAAGAAGGAGTCGGTTTGAGTTTGTGGGCGATGGGCCCTCTTATTAAAGCTATTAAAGCCTCTGTAGCTTTAATAAGCCCCGCTGAATGTCTGGAGATTCTCAGCCATCCAGGTCATAGTTGCCTCAAAGGTGCTTTTTCAAAAGGCAAACCCCAAAACCCAGCCCAGGTGCCTTTTGAAAAAGCCCCTTTTTGAGACAAGTCCCATTGACCTTAAAAAGTTTTCTTTTGAACGGTCATTTTAAGAGTTACCTCCAGTCTGGTATTTTTTTTTAAAAAAAAAGGCAACATATAAAACAGTTTAGAGGAGGAGACTTTCCTATCAAGTATTGATATAGAGAGTTTCTTTTTTTCTAATTCCGGATAGCTTACAGAACAGGATTTTAAAGATACTGAACGTCCTACCTCTTTGCTACTCTCTAAATTTGTACAGTTCAAATAAAAAGCGTTTGGTGGTGGAATGTGGAATATTTCCCCCCCCAATACTTTTGGAAGCTAATTTAGGGGACATTATAGTTGCATAATGTAAATAAAATTCAGGAGAATGTTGTACTGCACTCTCCATACCCCACTGAAGTGCAGACAGACTTTCTCTTCAAGGAAATTAGCACATAGGCAGCTCGTCCCTATAAGACTTGGCACTTCAGGTGATTGCTTGAATTACCTCATAAGTAATAATACCTGATAAATACCAAAGGTGGAATATCAATAAATAAAATAGTCTGCACTGCTGGCATCTGAATTAATTTGAGTTCCTGGCTGTAAATTTGACATCTCAGATACTGAGTTTAACTGATTTCTAAAATATGGTATATTTTAAATATTTGCAGTTGACCATAATTAACCCTGGCTTGTGGTACTGGAAAGAAGATACTAGAACACTTGAATTTTCATGGTAAGGATTCAGTTACCTTTCTGACTCAGCTTTATTTTTTAAGTTACCATGTTTTTAACTGCTTCTAATTTACAAACCATGTAAATCAGTGAAAAATCAAATCAACAATGAGCAATCAATACCAAAAGTATCAATCATGAATATTTCTGTAAGTTATTTTCCAGTGGCTGAAAGCAGTAGAAATATTTTTAATCCAGCCTTTTCCAATTTGACAATTTCCATGTGTTGAATTTCTATTCTCATAAACTCTATTATCTACTGAATGTGTGTGTGTAAATCAAAGCTCATATTTTCTCAATTTTGGTAGGATTATATCTTTATCCCCAGACAAGCTGAGTAGTAAGAAATAAGTAGTAGTGGCACAGGATATTTTAAATCAGCCAAGCAGTTATTCACACACAATACATAGTACCCAGTTTCATTGTGTAGCAGCCATTATTGCTCCTCTTATTTCCAGACACCATAGAGATCCTCATGCTTACTAGGAGCAATGAGTGCTCAGCGTAATCCATCTGAGATACTATTATGCAGAACATTCTACTAATTTCATTTTTGGTTGCATGTATTACTCTCTTCAGATGAATTTTCTGATCATCCATAATTATTTGACTTTTTATACTACAGTGCCCAGCTTAAGGAAGAACCTAAAGATGGTAAGGAGAAAAATAAGAAAGGGAAGACCATCCAATTTCAGGAACTTGGAGCAAAGCCACTGGAAAGGTGATGTTGCTTTGAAACCAACAAAAATTTGGCTATCCAGCAATGGGTTTGTGGATTTGGCAGTAGATGAGTCTCAGCTAGGATGTGAGAGGAAGAATTTATGGCTCAATGGCTAAGACATTAGCTTAGCATGTAATCCAGCCCAGGTTCAAATCCCATCAGAGGATATGTCTCACTGGTGAAGACAAATAAGCCAGAAATGGCCATTTGAGACTCCCTTTTTTTGCGGGGTTGTAAAAAACTTTTTGCTGTACTGCACAAGTACTGCCTGGTGGTGTTGGCACAGAAGATTGTACTTTGGGGGATGATCATTACTTACCATAGAAAGATATGGAAAATATTTCTGATGTCTCAATAGGTCCAGATGTTATGGCATACTGTCTATACAGTATGTGTTCCTCCGCAGTCATAAACATGACGTGTGAGCAAGATGCTGGCTTGTATTCATTTCTCAAAAGGAGAGCAATAGCATCTGTGTTTCACATTATAGATAGTATGTACATGAATGTGATCTAGTATATTCTTCCTTAGAACTTACTGCCAGAGAAATTCTGCTGAATTGAGACACAAGGTGAAAAAACCCTGATGTTGTGCTGCTATTGAGTATGTGCCTTAATATATATAAAATGCTTCTAGCAATTCCGATCTCTTACTTGATTATTGGTCATAGCCTCCTTAGAGTGAATAGATCTGATTTTTTTAAACTGATGTTTTAGTCTTTGGAAAGCATCCAAGAGTTAAAGTACCCATTTATATCTCTCTTGCATGCACACAAACACAGATACAATTTCTTCAGATTTTTGAGTGGGTGGGTGGTTAAGAGGCAAAATAGGTGGCATAGGCTTCTCTGAAGGAAAGGACAAAGGCAATATACGACCTTCTAGGTTGAAAAACCTTACCCACATCTAGGGTAAACTGAATTCAGAAAAAGATATTGTTGGGTAGATAAAAAAGCGGGGACATTTTTAAAATATTGTATGTTTTTTAGTGGTTCAAGACTTATCTATCTTTCTTTTTGCTAATGCTAAGTAACTTTGTTTTACTTCATTTTCATTGATGCAAAGAGTTCTACAAGTAAATAATGAGAATTGGGCCATACATACCATAAGCATGATTTGTATAAATAGGATATAAATTCAAACAAAAAAACTAACTTCAGTGAACTATTTTTCACTCTCTGTAATCTATTCCAATGCTACCTCAGTTTTCTATGTACTTGAATTATGTACAACTGTTGTGTATGTTGTGTCTTTAAATAGATGCAACAATAAAGCCTTATTCTTTTCTTAATTGTAGGTCAGGTCCTCATTATTTTCGAAATCTGTTTAACTTGGGTGTTTCTTATGGAGACGACAAATCCCTCCGACCAGCCAAGAGAGCACAGTCTGAACTTATAACTCTAGAAGATGTTAAGTGTGAGTAAGAGATGCTTACATTGAATGGCTGAATATCTACTTCAGCATGTACCCCTCTGTCTAATCTAGTTGGGCTTGGAAACAAAGCCAGGCCAAGTTAGTTTGTATTTGGATTGAGGCCATAGACTGAACTGAACCACTACTATATATTGTGAAATGTTTTGTCACAAATGTTTTGATATGTGACATGATGGAATGTTTTGTGACATGATGATTGTACTTCATAACATGATAAATATACTTTGATTATGAATGCGCCTAATGCGTATACAACATGATGAATGTACTTTATGATAATGAATGTATCTTATTATTGTAATCATTGTCAATTATAGCCTTATTTTTTTGGAAAACCTTTATTTTTGTTTTACAAATTTTTACAATATTGACAAGCTAAGTTAATACAGTCACACATCAAAAATCTCCAATTGTCATTTTCATATAATCGTTATTTATAGTCTATTATTTTAACCTCTTGGTTTCTTTTTCTTTTTGCCTTGCCTTTCTTCTTTGCTTTCTTCTCTTGGTCGTCTTCCTATTTCTTCTTTCCTTCCTTCCTTCTTTTCCTCTTCTTTTTTTCTTACTTTACCATTCTTATTTTACCACCAGTCAATTCTTTTCAATTTAATTTACATACATTTTGTTCAAATACTCTAATTTTTCTTGTTAACTATATTTTCTTTATCCTTGTCTTTTAGTGTTACATTTCATCTTACTTATCCTACATTTACATATCTCCCACATTTTATCCATATATTCTTAATTTCTATTTACTTCAATTATATAGATATAACTTACTCATAGTTTATAATTTTCCTTATAGTAACGAAACCAATAGCTTGAATTCTTGAAATTTTATATCTAGCAATCTTTAATTAAATACAGGCATATCAAATTTTAATAGTTGGTTTCGGACCTCAAATATGGAAAATCTCTTACTCCTTCTCTCTTCTCCTTTTCTCCTTTTCTTTTCTTCTTTCTCTTACCTTCTCACTTTCTCTCTCTCTTTCTCTTTTCTTTCTTTTTCTTTCTGCTTTTCCCAACTTCCCAATTCCTCTTTCAACATCGGTATACTCTTTCATCTCAATATTCCAGTCCCTTTTCTAAATATCTATCAACTCTCTCCACCTGAGTCCTAGGCCAAATTTACCCCATTTCCCCCTCCATTCTTTCCCCATCTTTATCTCTATTTCGGTCATCTCCTTGTCTCCTTTTTATTCTATTCCTCTCAACCACCTGCTTTCTTTTTAAAGGCTTTCTTTTCTCTTCTTTCTCTTACTTTTCAATTTCTTGTCTTTCCTACTTATCTTTCCCAACTTTCCTTTGCCTCTCATATTTCTTCTACTCCCATACCTAGTTTCATATTTTGAGTCCATCCAAAGGTAAACTAGTTATTTTTCCCATACTACATGCTTCACTTCTATCGATTCATTTTCACTTCTAACTTTTCAATTTACTTAACCATTATATTTCTCTTTCAACCTCAACTCTTTCAACATTTTGTTTCATCTTACATTTTCAACATTGCTTTTATCCAAAATTCCTAGTAGTATATAAATCCAACTTAAAAAATTATTTTTTATCAATAACAAAGCCCACAATTTAAATTTTTATAATATTACATCATCTAATAATTTCTTATTGTCAAATATAGCCTGTATGTAAGTATTGAGCATGTACACCAGAGACAAATTCCTTGTGTGCCCAGACACACTTGGCAATTCTATTCTGTTTTGTTCTATTCTATTTCACTACATTTGCTAAGAAAGCTCCATGGATATGACCATGTACACCTCAGAAGTTGAACCTAAGTTGAGAACAATTTTATCTTTTTTCTTTTTAACACTATCCAGATTCCACTCATTTTGTTGCCATATCTGAAATGCTTTGAAAGATTTATATTTATATTATATATAATATATAAAATACTATATTTATATAATGCAAATAACTTGCATCCAGCATACTTAAGAATCATAAATAGATAGCATAGAAATAACTTTTAGTCCCAAATGTGTGGACTAGACAATTTTCTGGATTAAAGATTAAATTATTTCTCAGTTTTTATTTATTTATTTATTTAAATTTTTATACGACCCTTCTCCCCGAAGGGACTATAATAAAAAATAAAAATGTAACTTGTTTGACCTAACTTCAAAGGTCTGCCTATTTCCTGTAGTATACAGCATGCAGATGAATAGCGAATAAGAAAAAAGAGGATCCTGGATGGAAACAAACTGATTGCCATCCACAGTTGTAGCTTTGGTCCTACCCAACATCGACATTCAGCAGTGGGCTTTTGAGCTGATTACGTCTATAAAAATGCTGCCTTCTATTTAAAAAAAATGGTTGCCTATTTTTGTGCAGTGCAGAAGGTGCAGAGAACAGGTGTTCAACTGAAAGATGCCAGCCCTGCAAATAATTATAATTAAAGAGCACAAGAGTACCAGAAGATAAAAGAAAACTACTCTTACATCCTGCTCTATCTGTCTCTTCATAGTATTATTATGGTTTCAATTATTTTTTTATTGGGCTACAGCATATGCTTTCATAATGCAGATTCATGGGGAACTTTGAATTAATAATATAGACATTCCTTAATGACAATGCTTTCCTTAAATACTTTGCCATTTTTCTCATATTTACTATTTTATTATTTCATTAGAGATTTTTTCTTTTTTAAAAAAGAACGAATCATATCTTTTGATTTTATGTGTATGAGAAATAGACATTTATAATAAAACTAGCTTGATTCAAAGGATAGAAGTTCAGACTTAAACCTAGTTCAAATTTATTTGTCAAGTTTCTTTTGTTGATTTGGGAGTAGTAGTTATTTCTAGGACTATTCACCTTGGAAAATAATTCAGAAATGCTTTGAATCTCATCCAAACAGCATCTTTATTTATTAAGGCAGACTGATTTTTTTTCACATATCCATGTGATTTTGAGGAAGACAGGCGCGACTGCTTTAATGAGCTGACTTACTGCAGTTAATGCAAAACTAAGGAGCTATGAAGTGTCCATAGCCATGGTTTTTCAGAGCTTATCTTTTCAGAGTTTTGAGAAAGTAAAATAGGTAAATTGTCCCGAGCAGTTGCGGAGGAAGGATTGAATATAGTAAAAAAAAAATTTATATAAGCCAGCCTTCTGTAAGATTGGAATTGCCATGGTGGCTGTATATATCTGTAATTTGACATATCTGGAGGAGATGAAGTGCAGGTTTTGGAGGTGTTTGGGCAAGATACCAGTCTATGTCCTATAGATCACAGATCATTCTGTACTGCCATAAGACTGTAATAAATTGACTGAGTTTACCCTATAGATTTTATCATCTTCTGTGTATGTATCTAGGTTCTTCCTCAAAGGATGCTGCTTTCTGTCCCATTTTTTAAAAAAATGGTTTAAAGAAGGCAGGTAAACAGTAACTTTGTGCAAGAAAATCAGGTCCAAGGTGCTCTGGGCATTAGATTGGATTTCCTATAAAGTGGAGGGCCTTGGTGAGCGCCCCTAAATTTCTGCTACAGATTTCACACTTGAAAATAAGACTGGTTCGTTATACTTTTCTTTCTTTGTGAATATTTTCAGATGCTGCTTTATTTCTGGCACATGAAGATGATTCCATTCAAATTTCTTCTTTCTCCTTAGTTATGAGGTACAAATTGAGTATTTTTGTTACATGATTAGAAGCTTATGTGTTTTCATTTAACAGCAAACACAATATAAGAATCTGTCAGTTACAGCAAATAGGTTAATTCACCATTGCTTGATTCAGCCATGCACATCTCTCACAAGGCCTGGACCATTCAGGAGGCACATAGATAAACGGATGGTGATACTTATAGCTGCAAAGACACTCTCAACTTTCTTAGGATCAGTAGGATTAAACATTTCCCAGATAATCTACACAGAACTTATCTCTCAGTTCCACAGACCTGCATTGCCAGGGTACATCTCAGAATAGATTTAAACAACTCTATCCAACTGATGCCTTGAACAATGGTGCTGCAGATGTTTCTCTGGTCTCTACCCAGGAAGAAGTGGGTTATCTTGAACAGGGCCATTTGTTGGCTACCTCTAAGCATGATAAGAGCAGAAATATAATTGTTTTGTTTCCCTTATTTTGATTTTTAAAAAACCCTCTCATTGATTCTTACTTAGGTTTGTTCTTCATCTTTCTCCAATATCTCTTGAGATGTCTTCAGAAGTTAATTTCCATTTTAATCTCCAGGAGTTACTTTGAAAACCAGAAAAGCTCCTAGGATTCCAAGATAAGGAACTGCCTAGAGGTGTTGGAAGTCAAGTGGCAAACACTTTTAACCAACAAATTAATAACACCAGAGCAGGCAGAACTCGATCCAAGAGCAATGTTCCTTTTTTATTTTAAGAGGCTATTAAGGCCTCAGTTGAACCAAGCATCGAAGTCTTCTACAGTTGTGCATCATTGAACAATTGATTACCAGCATTTTGCCACCAGCCCTCCAAACTACCCGATCAGCACCCCATTCCAGTCTGACTCCTGACCAGACTGATAACAGCATATCCAGAATAGCTCAGGAGACCACTGTGAAGGCTGTTGCTATCTCTTGTAGCCATAAACCTCTGTTACATCCATTTATAACTGACAGGGAATCCAAAGACCTTAAAATCTTTTTGTCCTTCAAAACTTCCACCAACTGTTGTTGTACTTCACTAATAACTCTTATGGGCTGTCCATCAGACCTCAATGCCATTACAAAAACAGCTCTCCCAGCTCATTCCAGTTCTGGACATTTTGTCTTCTATCTTTCCAGCTTCAACTGTAATGAACTACACAAGGGGAAAAAAACAAAAAGCATAAGATACTGGGATAAATAAGGGATCAGTATGGAGTTACTTTATTTGTATATGCTTTAACTCTATTGTAAAGGTAGGGATACAGAATCTTTTCTCCTGCTAATCTGCTAGTCTTTAAAGAAGCCAAATAAGAAGTGGTGGAAGCAAGATAAAAACTACATTTAAATATAAATTGAATTAAGATGAAATTAATTAAATGCAGGTAATCCAGTTGCTTCCTATTTATTTGTATTCAGTTTTTTTACTATTATATTAAACAGACAAAATTAACAAAGAAACCAAATATGGATTCTTTCTTTTCCTCCCCCCTCTCTCTATATATGTATAGGTAGGTAGGAAATAAGGACACCACCAAAAAAGATAGTAAAGAAAAATAAACTTTCCCTTTATCATCAGCAAACATATCAATATCTAACAATTTATTGCTATCTGTTAAATACAAACATTAATTCTTTACTTCACCTCATTTTCTATAAAATCGTCTTTAAATCTTCAGCTTCCCTTATTGATCAACAGAGATCCAGTAAAAATCAATACAAATTGCTAACATTCTAAAGATATAAACCCCCTCCATCCCTTTCTTAACAATTAAACATTACAAAAAAATAACAAGATTGAAAGCTATTAAACATTAATGAATTCAGTTTAAGCTACCAGAAATAATAACTCCTTAAATATTTAAAAAATGATAACATGTCACAAACTAATTCATTACATCATTGAATATTTCTAACAGAAACAATCCTATCTAGATAACCATTAAACATTACCAAAAATAGTAATTTGTTATTTAACCAGTCAAATAAACCAATTTTGTTGCTGTTTTCCTTTTTCCTTCCAGCCATTCTTAAGTCCCATAGATACATTCTAACTCCTGTTTTTTATAGTCTCTCTCTTCTGAAGTTCTTATCATATTGTATTTATCCAAATCCATTCATAATTTGCATTGAGTAATTTCAGTACATCTCTTATATTTCAATTTAAAGTACATTATTTGTGTGTCCTTTTTGATTTTCAAATGTTCATCTAGTTCCACTTGCAAATCCATTATTTCTATCTATTTCTTGTAATTTTTAAGTCCACCTGAAAGACTATTTTGATTGTCTTCAAATGAGTTTGTTCATCTTCAGTAGCAACTTTAAGTTGCAGTAAAGAGTTGAAAAGCTGAAACACTTCATATGCTCACAAATCAAACATTTAATTTAAAGTTGCTTTAATATACCTTAGTAATTGACCTTCAAAGTCTTGTTTTCCAAAATGTAAACAAAACAGATTTTTCCCACAGGAAAGAATCTTTCTAATTAATTTCAAATTCTTTCTTTAAATCAGTTTCACAAAGGTTTAGCATTTAAACTCTTCGCTGTATATTGCCAGTTGCAAGAAAGATCTTACAAAACTGATAAGACTTAGTTTCCTTTCTTTTGAAACAGATTGAAAGGAAACTCACCCAGCAACCTGTAGGCTTGCAGTTCTTTAAAATATTTTTATATTTATTTTTCAACATGAAGAAACACAAACACCAAAAAACAAACATTAAAATAAAAACTTAAAAGAAGCTGTTCAAAAAATAAATTCCAAAGTGATTTAAAAATGAGATCTGGTGAATCCTTAAGTTCATGAAAAGCTTCATGTATAGCTCGGAGCATGATGGGACCTGTGACTCCCAGCTGATGGCAAACAGCTGCAGAAGCATCCATTTCTGCTGTGTACTCACAAAAATCAGCTGTTGAGGAATACGTATAGGCAATCTTCAGATCTCTCTTTGTTCCAGAAAGAATTCTAGCAGGCTGACTGTAATGTTCCTGCAATCTGCATGGAGTCAGAAAATGTGCAAAAATGTGCCTTGCCTCACTAGAAACTCTGCAAAAGAAAGAGATCTTTAAAGATGTTTAAAAAAGAATTTTGACTGATCAACATGTTTTGGACCTGTAATAACAAGCCAGGGTGATCTTGGGAAAAAGACTCTTCCCTTGTGAGCATGAGTTGAAACTAGGGTTGGTGAGGAAACTAATTAGACTTGTGGGCTTGCTTTGGTTTTCCACTAGTATTTTGTGCACATGTATATCAGCTGGCAGTTCGGCTCCTTTTGACATAAATGTAGCAGAATTCATTCAGATGACTTCCTACCTCAAATTAATTACTCTAGGCCAGTGGTTCTCAACCTTTGGGGCACCAGGGACCGGTTCCATGGAGAAAGATTTTTTCATAGACCGGAGGGGGCATGGTTTTGCATGCTGCCTGCATCCGGCAGATGGGCTTGGCTTGTTTGCGCTGCTCAGTTGCTGGCATGCCGCTTACCAGTGCCAGTCCTTGAACTGGACCAGACGGGAGTGAGATGGGGAGGGGATCCCTGCTCTGGACAGCTGGTAAAAGTTAGAAACACAATAAAACAATAAAAATTGCACTCACATAACCAGCATAAATAAAATGGATAAAAACAACAACAGAATAACCATTACACATCAACATAACCATTGTGTAGCCATCCAGATTTCAAGCTTGTTGACAAAACCAGTCCTTAACCTTTAGAAAAGGCCAGCAGGAGCAGGACGAATCTAAACACTGGCCTGTCAGGTAGGTGTGGCATGGTGTAAAGGAAAGGGTTCTCCCTCTCACCTGTCTGCTGCCTCCTGGACCAATCAACACTGCCATTATTTTTTAGACAAGAGTCTTTAGTAAACCTGTACTTAAAACAATTTAAATATACAGTCAGGAGAAATTGTACTATTTCTGTTTTACTGCACGATTTCAACCCACATGGTACAGGAGACACTTTATTAAGAAGCTCTAGCCTATCCACAGATCAGACACAGCACTTGAATCTGAACCACTGGGGAAAGTCTGCAGCCGCCCACCATGCCCTTCAGCTGCTCTGAGATGAGCCAACAGGCCTTATTGGGGTGGCAAAATGGAACAAGAAAGTTCGCTTTACTACATGGCCCTCATAGCATCTGTCAGGTGTTTGGATGTTACTTTTGAACAAGGATTTAGTGCTGTTTCAGAGAGTATTAAACATATGATTAAAAACAGTTTTAGAAAAGATGATAGGCAGGATAGTTAGAATGGGAAGACTCCCCTTTTCTTACAATTCCTGCACCTGTTAGCTGATTTTAAAACTATTATTAAATATTGATATGCCATTTTTCTATAGGAATGCTAAACTTGAGTTTAAATGTAAGCCCCAAAGGACTCTGAATATGTTCCCCTTCCATAGCAGGTGCCATCAATCTTCCAGGCTGGCTGACAGGTCCCAGCAATGGGAATTCAATTCTTCCAAATAGGCACCCAATTGCACAGTTCAATTGTACATGATCATTGACATGTTGGGGAAGAAATTAACTTGTCCCTAACTTCTGTTGCCATTTCTCTGAGCCCTGGCAGCCTGGGAACCTGTTGTCAGGTCTGGCAGTTGTGGCAGGAGAAGTACAGATAGATATTTTCTTACTTAGGTAATTGGTTGCTTGGAGCTGCTCCATAGAACTTAGATGGGTGTGTGTGGTGGGAAGAGCTTATTTTGAGAGAATTGGAATCTCCTATCCCTAAAAGCAGAACCGCTCTGGAAGCAGTATCCAGGGCCAGAGGGAAGGGGGAATGTCATCAGAAGCCCAAAACATCCAATGGAAGCTGAATAGATCCCTCACTCTGATGGTGTCATCAACCACATTGTCACAGAGGTGTCAAAGATTGTTTTGGGAGAACAGGGAAAACACATCTTTTACGCTGGATCAGCAAAAGGCAAATGAAAGCTACATTCACAGTGGACTCGGCAACAGATAAATTTAATAATGGTTAGCAGAATATCTTTGTGCGGTGCTTACTGCAACGTAAAGATGAGCTCTTAGTTTCACTATTCACTATTTCCCCCTTTATTTAATTAATTAATTCCTTTTACTATTCCCTTTTTGCAATCTAAGTTGTAGCTGTCCATAGGTTATGGACATCACCAGATGAGCTATAGTTATAGCTTAAAGCCTGTTGCTGCTCATTTATGGCCTTGGTATATTTTCCATAACATATTTAGTAAATGAGAATAGTAGCCTCAGTCATGGCCGTACCACATACAATATAGCATTTCCTGCTAGAAGTGAGAAAAGCCAGTATATTGCAAGGTTACTACAGGTCAGTTTTATCCCCAAATGTGTTCAGGCTATTATGTGCAAGCTAGGATCTTTAATCTAGATATTATTTTGCAAGACAGCACATTCTTTCCCCCATTCTATCAGCTAGAAAGTGTATGCAATATATAGTCACCTGCTTAGGACTGATAAATTAAAAAGACAAATTCAAAGTTATATTTTAAAGACCTTAAAATCTTATTAATAATTGCAATTTTGGAAGGGCTTTGAAGGTTGCATCTCAGTCTTCAGGGAAGGCTGGTTTTTGATGAGCATGAGTGATGCTGACTAGAGAAATCATTTAGGCAGATATATATCAGACTGGAAGAGGCAGAGGGAAGAAAGTTGAAAGTAAGGGTATGCTTATGCTAAATTTAGGAGCATGGAGAGAGCAAATATGGAGCTTTTAAGAACTGCCAAATGATTTGGAAAGTGGTTTGGGTATACACATTGGATGTTTTGGATTCTTGCCCAAATAACTGAATTGGTAAAACCAATTTAACCATTGCCCATAAAGCAATAAATTATTTCCCAAATTCTGGTACCCTGTTCTAAGAAAAATCTCTTTCATGATATGTGACCTTTAATTTTGTTCTAGGTGTAAGCAGTTGGATGATTTTCTCATGGCTTTGTTGTACTATATTTCTTTTTATCTGGAGAAAATAACACTAGAGATAAAACCCAAGTCTTTTATGGGGTGAGTACCTTATTTTATGTTTTCCTATGCAGACTCCTAGAACTACAATGTGTATATAATATAGTATGGTAAAACCTTGGTACTAAGACAAAGGTATTCTCTTTCTTTAGACTTTGTACACTCAGAGGATTTGCTGGTTTGATCTTTGCTAGACCTTGCAAAGAGCTTCATCAATGGAAAGTCTAGCATTTGGAGATCAGTTGCTCAGAATACAGTGCCCTTGTTCCGTTTTACAAATCTGCACATGCTTTTCAGTGTCAAAGAAGTTCCAAATTCTGTAGCAAGAATGTAGATTTAGATTTAGCTCAAAGTGAAATTTTAATCAATTTATTCATTTATTTATTATTTATTTATTTATTCACATTTATATGCCGCCCCTCTCCATAGACTCAGGGCAGCTTACGATATAACAATATGAAAAATTACATAGTTAACAATAATATATACAAATAGATTAGATAATGAAGTAAATATATATAACTATAAATAAAACATAAAGACACATTCACACACCACTCATGGTTGGATCTCATGAGATCAACAGCTCCAAGCCTGCCGAAAAAGCCAGATTTTCAAAGCTTTATGGAAAGCCACTAGGGTGGGGATGGTTCGGATCCCTGAAGGTAATTGGTTCCAAAGAGCCGGAACAGCCACGTAGAAGGCCCTCCCCCACGGACCTGCCAACCAACATTGTTTAGCTGATGGGACCTGGAGAAGGCCAACCCTGTGAGATCTTATCGGCCATTGGGAGATATGTGGTAGAAGGCGGTCTCATAAATAATCTGGTCCCAAGCCATGTAGGGCTTTAAAGGTGATCACCAACACCTTGAATTGTGCCCGGAAACCAATGGAGCCAGTGCAGCTCGCGGAGAATTGGTGTAATGTGGGTGTATCTAGGTATACCCAAAATAGCTTTGGCGACCAGATTTTGGACTAACTGTAGTCTCCGAACACTTTTCAAGGGTAGCCCCATATAGAGCGGGTTGCAGTAATCTAATCATGAGGTGACAAGGGCATGAGTGACTGTACGAAGTGCCGCCTGATCCAAATAAGGTCGCAATTGGTGTGCTAGGTAAACCTGTGCAAAGGTTCCCCTAGTCACAGCAGTTATATGGTGGTCTAATTTTAGCTGTGAGTCAAGTATATACTTGTCACCCAAGTCAATTTGTGGGAACAAGGACTTTCTAAGTGTAAATTAATTGGTTAATTCTACCCCGAGAAACTCAGTTTGAAAAACAGGTTTCTAGCCCTTTGTGAATTTCTAGCCCTTTGCTGAAGTCAAAAAAGAGGCTAAGATAGATTTTAATCATCAAATTGGCTCCAGGGGCTCCAGTTATATTGCTTTATGACCAGGGGAAATAGCAAGTAGTGCATGGTAATGTAGGTTGCAGAATACACTCTTCTTAGTCCACAATTTGATAATCTTGTAATGCATTTATTTTATTTACCACGATGAAAAATACTGCCTTGTTAAGGGAGGGATGACCAGGGCTCAGTGCTTCAAGCAATACCTGGTATTAGGAAGCTCTCTACTTCCATTCTTAATAGTGCCAATTTCTCACTATATAAGAAAGATGTATTTATTCAAGACCTTGAAAAATCACTGCTAGTCAGAGAAGACAAAAGAATCAAGCTATATGGACAACAGTGTTATGCAAAGTATCACCTTATATAATAGAGAGAGAAGGTAAATTATAAAATGCTTTCAGGCTCTGTGTTCTCTTCTCAATGATCTCATGATAGACCTGTTGGCTAAAGCTATATATTTTGAAGTTCGACGATGCCTCCTGGAGCACCACCCACATAGTTTTCATCCTACCATCCTTTCATAACCTCATTCTTTCTTCAGGTAATTTTAGTGTCCTCTTTAAGATATTTGTTTCAACACGTCTTAATGTTCTACCTCTCTAATTCTCTATCCTTTGGTCCTTTTAAGGTTTCTTCTACCGCAACTTTGAAAATTGATATTTATTTATTTATTTATTTATTTATTTAGATTTATATACCGCCCTTTTCCCGAAGGACTCAGGGCGGTGTACAGAAAACATAAAA
>JANHFO010003576.1:0-14805 GCA_032468095.1 Pareas carinatus | reverse complement strand
ACAAAGACTACTAATGCCTTTTTTTCCAACTGGCATCTGCTACAGAAAATAGCAGAATATAGTAATATTTGAGCTGCATTCTGTGATCTGCCACTGTTGACCTACTCTATTTTGTGTGAAATAATTGATCCTACCAGGAGATGGGAAGAAAGTACAAGATGGAGTATTATGGTCTAAGGATAGCATAAAAACATGGTTAACTTAACCATGATTTACTCAACCTAATTTTCTGGGCCTTTACAATGCAGTGAACTAAAAGCCAACTATACAGGTTGAACTTGCACCACCTGCTAAATATAATGCAATAGAATACTTTGTAGCTCAGTATATTGTGCAAACTCAGCCAAATAGTTCCAGGCATTTTCCTCAGTTAGATAGCACAATTAGCCTTGAATAGTTCCTCAAGGCAGCTTTGGGCAATGTAGAAATGGAGGTGAGAAATCAGGACCAAAAGTTAAATGTTGTGCTTTAACCACATGGAACCTATCCTACAATGGGAAATACCGAAATGCATATGTGCATGACATGATATGTGCATGGAATTTATGTTACACATGGATGGCAATAGATGGGCTCAAAGGGTTAATTTGTTGATCTGTAACTCTGTATGCCCAACTTGAAATGGAGAGAGAAAATAGGGAGAAACTGTTGGAATAATGGATTGTATACAATATAAACACTTTTGGTATTGTCCTTTCAAGTAGTGAATCTACCATAATGAATTTGATGATCAAAGTATCAAATAAATGAACACAAACCTGTTTATTCCAGAGAAAAAATATTGCACATCTATAGCTGATCAGTAATTCTACTGACATTAATGAAAATTGTACAAGAGAATGTGTATGTATCATGTTCTTCACAGCTCTGGAACGTACAAGATGAAAAAGGAAATAGTTGAGGAAGATACTAAGAGAGTCCAAAATTTAGGCAGTGTTTCAGTAATGCGATCTGCTTGTTTAAAGTCAGTCAAGGATAGAAACTATGGAATGAAACATTCATGTTGACTTAGTTATGTTATTACTAACATTTGAAGATAATGAATAATGCCTGCCTCATTGTATATGTACAAATGCGTTTGGTCTAGAACCTTCTAAAAAAGGATGTTTATAAAATGCATAACAAATAGCTGTGGAAGATTTGCTAACTAGGACTTTGCTACTGAAATTAATATGAAATTGGCAAAATTTTAGTTTTCTTGTCTGCCAAATCATTTCAAATTTGCTAGGCAGTAACTCAGAACATGGACAAAAGTGGAACAAAGCTTACAATTTATAATAAAAATTTGGCTCTGTATATATGAAGTCCAGAGTGGCTGTTTATCAAAGTTCCTCAGATAAACTAAAGCTTTGTCCAGAGAGAAAGCTGTGTTATCTCCAGGAAAGTGAAGTTTTAGCTCCTAACATGGGTATGCCATCATTGTACAAGCATGTAACTTGCTGAGGTCTGGTTCCATCTGAGAATGAATCATCCTTCTAACAGGAGAAAATGAGTCAGGAGCAAAACTCTTTTCACAAGCTTATTATATGAGTCTCCTGCTGGAGTCGTAAAACAAAAGAACCACTTCTGATAATGCTATAATATTATATTACAATAAAAGCAATAAAAAATATAAAAGCATGGATCCATCCTTCCTTGCATATTTTGGGCATTCCACCGATCTTCCATGTTCTGGTTTAGAATAAATTGGTAGATAAAAAAGTGTCTGGCATTTCAAAATCTAATTTTCTAGTACTGCTCTCAGACAGTTTAAAGCATGGAATCAGCCAACCAAGTTAAATTTAACACACACACACATATATGCAGACACCAGAAATCAAGCAATACGGTGTTTAGAAATTAAATGCAGAAATTCAAAGTTCACTAATAACTCCATTCAATGTTTGATGCTTTTAGGTCACACCAGATAAAAAAGCAGGAAGGTTGACCCATATCACACACATACATTACACATTACACTATAATTTGCACACATATAAACAGAATATCTGTGCCTGGAGTAACTTTACCACTATACAAAATTGCCGAGTTTTTACAAAGCACGCCAAAGCAGCTCCACCCCAATCATTGCTGTCATTTATCTTCAGAATAGAACAGGAATTTTAAACACACAAGAAGATCTCGGGGGCTTATAAATATACCAGGCATTCCTGCTCTCACATTTTCTAAATTTCTGCAGACTCTGCAGATGCTTTTCCTATTTAGGTTGGATAAACTTTTTTTGCCTCCCCTCAGGAGGGTTTCTTTAAGGTCAGACCAGAACTCTATTTGGGCATGCCCTTGTACGATTGGACTCATATCCGTGATAGGGGTCTGGCGGGACTCTGCTCGTCAGACCCTCCCAGATTGCGGGATCTTCGCTGCTCCCCTGTGAAGATGATCTGCTGTCTGAAAGATTCAGATGCCTGATTAGGACTGAGTCTAAGCTCTTTCCCTGCTTGCAGTTCACCAATGTCGAATCATAACCTGCCATGCAACATTTTCATCTTGTTCCCAGACTATTAGGGTACATCAGCTGACACTATCTTTTTCCTCTTAAGTCAGCGTTAACCCAGTAACTTATCAACTTATTAAGCCTTCCATCCTTTCGAGATGGGTAAAATGAGGATGCAGATTGTTGAGAGGGGGCAATATGCTGACTCTCTAAATTACTTAAGAGAAGGCTACAAAGCACTACGAAGTAGTATATAAGTCTTAAGTGCTATTGCTATCGCTAAAGTAACTTATCAGATGACATGCTGACAGACACAAGCATAGCCACCCCAGTCATTAGTCAGCTAGTTCTCTTTTAGCAACTGCCTACTCTATGAACATTTTGCATCTTCCTTCTCCCCCCCTTTTGATATCAACATGCTTTCATGGAAGGGAAGCTGGTTACCCGAGGAACATCTTAATTTCATTGTCCTGTCCCGCCCGGTCAGGCAGGGAGGATATGTTGTGGATCCCACCAATTAAAGAATTTCAGCCAATGGAATCCAGGAAGAGAGCCTTCTCTGCCATTGCCCCCACCTTTTGGAATATTTTATGCCCAGAAATAGCACTCCTTTGGCTTGGCATTGCCAATTGGCATGTGGCGTGTGTGTGTCAAAAAGCAATATATAACCTCAGAGACAGTTGCTGTCATGAGGGTGTCCTCGTCGCCTTTTAAACTTATTAACTGTTAATATTTTAATCCTAATTATTTAAATTCTGTGTTGAATTTCTTATTTATATGTTTAGATCTTTTCATTGTAAACCATCCAGTTACTTAGGTAAGATGGGCAGTGCAGAAATGAATGAGTAAATAAATAGATAAATAAAAATTTATCTCCAAATGTCCTAACTATGACCTCATGTGGGATGTATATTTGTGTATGGGCAGGTGAAAAAAGTCAAAATGGTGGCATGAGCTCCACCCTCTCGCCCACGTGTTACACAATATGGATAAAAAGGTGGATCTTCAGCCACATAGTTGCAGCTGCCTCCTCACTTTTGGGATCTCTCCCCATAGAAACCCCTGCTTCCGAACAAGGGAGATCAGAGTTAACTCTATTTTATTTCGGGGAGAAAAGGAATTTGATGTGCTCTTCTGTATTATGAATGGGATTTTTAGATGGAGAAGTTCTGCTTTTGCTCCTTCCGGTGTCTGGAGAAAGATGAGGGATGTTAAATCACAAAGTTGTTTATTTGCCGGTTTTCCTGTAATTTGTCATTAGCAGGCAGTCTCCCATCACAATAAAAGATCTTGTTTCCAGCAACTGGTCACTTTCAGTCCGGTCCCCCCCAACCCACATAACCATCTGCATAATCATGACAGGATCTGCCTCCCTTCTTTTGGGATTCTTCCTGCTCTAGTACCATCCCATATCTGTCTATTTCGTATTGTTTTAAATTCTGAAGACCGGATGCGAGAAGAGAAGCGGAGAAAAGAGTCTGAGGGCTTTGCCTTTTGTCCTTGAAGTGGGAAGAAAACCTGCTGCCCCAGCGCCGACCCCCCCACAGCTTGGCAGAGACCTGTCACTACAGCGGACTGCCTGCAGTTCAATGTGGGAGGCTTTGGAATAGTGAAATGGTGACAGGTGCGCTGCTGCTCTTCTCTCATTCCCCTCCTGCCTTGTTTTACCACCCCCCACACACTGCTTTTAATGTGAACAGAGAAGGGCTGAGCAGAAAATCCCTTACAGATGAGTATCACAGGCTGCTTAATAAAGGTAATTATGACTTGTAGCAACCACCTAGATTATTTTCTTCCTAGTTGGAATGAGTCTGAGGCCCTTTCTCTCTCCCTTCTCTTCCCTCTCCTTTCCAGAGTCACCAATTATGTAAAATCGGGTCCACACTCCTCCAATCTTACTTATATCGCACACAACTGAACAATCTAAATTCTGTGGATGGAGTCCTAGATTCCTTTTATTTAACTTAATTCCCAGTATTCAAATAGAATTGTTTCGAATTTTTAGAACTCCCCCCCCCCATGGAAGATGGGAAGCCAAACCTGCAACCTCAATATTTATTTATTTATTTAGCCAAGCATATATGAAAAAAACAAGGATAAGAATAACACATGGGCTAACAACAGATACAAACTCAAAGTGAACCGCTCCAGACTCAATTGCAGAATACTGACTGCTCTGTTGCAACTTCTAAACGATCATACAATGGTCCTTTTCATCCCTTTCAGAAAAGATTCCAGGGACTGTTATATAAAAAAGACCAGTGTCTTCCAACAATACTGGCTCTCTTGTCTAGCAAACTGAGATGAGAACTGCCCCCTAGAGCAGGGGTCTCCAACCATGGCAAAAGGGGCGTGCATAAGCGCACTAATGTGCCTACCGTCCTTGTCCTACTGTCCCCATATACTTGTTCTCACTTATATGTTCATATATGTTTTTATTTTTTTTACCCTTTACTATTGTTGATGTTCTATATGCTTGACTAAAATAAATAAATAAAAATAAATAAAATAAAACTTTATGACTTGTGGACTTCAACTCCCAGAATTCCTCAGTCAGTGCAACCACTAGGAAAAGATCTGCTTGGAGCTGCAGTCCTGTTCTCTCACCGTCTTTGGCATGGCGTTTTTGAGACAGGCTGTCGGGGTGTGTGGAAATAATGATTCACCTGCATCCCAATTTTGAGCCTTCTTTCCTCCTCCTTATTTCTATAGTGGCTAACCAGCCTTGAATCTTAATATAAGCAATTATTACAACTGCTCCTGCAGTACATCTGTCTCCAAGATCTGCTTCTGAAGCACAAGGTGATGTCTGATGCTTACTTATCCTTTCTAAATTAATTTAACAAATTCAAAAGTTGCTTTTGTTCACAGGAGTGCTCTGAGTGAGATAAAGGTAAGGATTTAGCCCCCTCTGCTGTCTGCTCCATATCATTACTGAGCTACTGTTATCTTAATGGTCCTGGAGTGACCACTTTTTGTATCAGTTGCAAGTTCTCACTTGTACATTTTCAAAGAGATGTCCTCTACATAAAAGACAAAGTTGAAAAAGTCTGCTATTAAGTACTTTGTTACAGTGTGATAAAAAAATGAGGATGCCAGTTCCTGGGAATACACAGGAATGCTTTTCTGGTTGGGAATAACTTTCCTTCCCTACTAGAGAGCTGCTGAAGACAAGAGAAGCAGGCCCAATTCACTTTCTCTAGTTAGTTAGCAACTGATTACCAGAATCAGAATCGGTCTGTATTGATTTTTGGTGCTTTAAATGAATACCTGGGTGAAAATCCTTTCCAGCTACAAACTTTGAATTTAAACAATGAAATTCCTGGATAGAATTTTGCTGGCTTCTTCTGATCTGGGTCAAATTTCAAGAAGTGGGTTGCAGAATAATTCCCATAACTGCCGTTGCCAAGAGGTTGGACTTTTTTTTCTACAAGAAGAAAATGAAATATCCACTTTAAAATCTCCCATTGCAATAAGAGTGTGTGAATGCCAACCTATGATGGAATTAAGCAACCTGCCTCCTTAAATATTTGGGTGAACATTTATAGTAGACAAAAGAGTAAGTCTGAAGTATTTCTTACTAACAAGGCTAAGCATATTGATTTTTGTTCCTCAAAAATGTTAGCAGTCACTTTCAAATTGATTTATACTTCAAGTGTTTCACTGAGTACAAAACAAGACAAAACAGACTTCTTGCACTTGGTTATCAATACCAGCTATCTACAAAGTCCAAAATTATGCACTGAATCATCTCAAATAAAAGCAATCCACATTCTCAAGAAGCACCATGCAACACTGAAAAATAATGGTGTAGGACGCCGTGGATATTGAGATAATAGTTCAGGTTCCGTACTTCCTAGCATTTTTTATGTGGTGTGCCATTTTGAGACTGGGCTTACATTTAAATTTGTCTTTAAATATTCTTGTGCAGGTTGCACTTAGACTTCTTCTCAAACTTAGAGACTCTGAGATTCTGAGGCTGGGGAGCAAAATCTGATGGGACTGTCAGTCTATATTTGAGGGGGGTGAAATGAAGTCAGCCCCCTGAAACTGTTCCTGGGACAATAACTGGCTCTAAACAAGTGGAGGCTGATTCGGTAATCAGAAATGAGTGCCAGGCGCTCAAATATAGTGCCAGTCAAGAGCTGCTAGGCAACGTCAATAATTCTGCCTGTCTAGCAGCCAGAACCTGATTTCATTCCCTCACTGCAAATGGATCTTCAGCTTATGACCCTTTGACTAGGACTTGTGGGTGGCTTTGGCTCTTGGTTATCAGTCTGCCCTCTAAACCAGGGGGTCTCCAACTTTGATGTAAGGACCTGCTCCAACATCCCCCTCAGGAAATAAACTTCTGAAAACTCTTTTGAGTTGAACAGAGTGTAAATTTTACTGGCAGATGTAGACAGGAGTAGCGCAAAACAAGTTCTGACTACGTCAGACCCAATGCCCAGCATTCCAGCCACACACCCCATCCCCCGTTGCTAGGTTCCATCCAGTCAGGAGTTCTCTGATGGTTTGAATGAAGTTCCTCCTTTGGTTGGTCTCAAGGCTTGGCGTGGCCTTGACATTCCTATCTCACGGGGAGAAAACGTGCCCCTCTACTTCCCCTCTCCCCCTCCAGAAATGGCAGCTCTCAGCCTGACATACCGCCCCCCTGGGAAAAAAGGTTAGATCCAACCCCATGGAAAAAAACTAATGCAGGATAACATATAAGAAAGGCAGGCAAGCAACAAGTGGAAGATGGGAACGCATGGGAGAATTAGAAAGGTTTGTAGGGGTATGCATCATGGAAACCTTTAAGCAGTCTAGGAGCCTTAACATGACATTTATCCACCCATTCAGAGTGATCCTTGGGAAAGTCTTTCCAGGAAACCAGGTACTGAACTTTACCACGATGCGAACGAGAGTCTAGGATGTCTTTAATTTCAAAGTGTCGCTCTCCCTCCACCATGAGAGGGGCAGGAGGGTCAGGAACTGGCAGCCTAAGGGGCGAAGTACGTTCAGCCTTTAAAAGACTACAATGAAACACGGGATGAATCAGTCTGAAGGACTTAGGAAGGTCTAGTTCCACAGTCACTGGGTTTATAATATGTTAAATAGGGAACGGTTCTATGTATTTAGGGCCACATTTCTTGGACCGTTGGGGAGATGTCAGGAATATAGTGGAAAGAGATACATGGTCTCCTACTACAAATGGTTTTGGTTTACACCGTTTTTTGTCAGCTTGGGTTTTGAAAGCCTCCCTAGCGTCTTGCAGGGACCTGCAAACTACAGGCCATGTAGTCTGCAGTTGGGCTACCCAGTCTTTGAGGGATGGGAGCAGGGGCTCCTCCACAGGAAGTTCAGGCATAGAAACGAAGTCTTGTCCGGTGGTCACCCTGAAAGGGGTGAACCCAGAACTGGTGTGAACAAAGTTGTTATAAGCAACTTCTGCAAATGGTAGCAGCTCAGATCAGTTGTCCTGCTGGTAGTTGATATGGCATCTAAGGTACTGTCCTAGTACCTCGTTGGCTATCTCACACACCCCATTAGTACAAGGGTGGTGTGATGAACTGAGACCCTGATTGGTTCCAAGAAGCTGCAAGAACTCTTTCCAGAACTGAGAAGTGAACTGCACCATCCTATCAGAGATAATGCACTCTGGGGCACCATGGAGTCAGTATACATGGTGAACAAACAGTTTGGCTAACACTTTAGCTGGAGGGATCTTCTGGCATGGGATCAAATGCACCTGTTTAGAGAAAAGGTCAGTTGTGAGCCACCCTGAGTCCTTGGGAGAGCTGCGGCATACAAATATGATAAATAAATAAATAAATAAATAAATAAATGACGGTATGACCCGAACTTTCCGATGAAGTCCATGGATATTTCCTTTCATGAGTCTGTAGGTTCAGCCACTTTCTGGAGTAGTCCAGGGGTCTTCCCCTGGAGCCTCTTCGCAGAGGTGCATATCGGGTAGCTAGCTATGTATTCTTCAATGTCCTTCTTCAATGACGGCCACCAAAATTACCTTTTTACCAGATGCAGAGTCTTCACGAATCCAAAGTGTCCAGCTGTTTTGGAATCGAGACTGCGCTGTAAAATTAATAATTTTTTGCTCTCTAGTACATACAACTTGTTACCCTTCCAAGCCAGTCCATATTTTATGGTACATTGATCGTTATGATCCTGAAACCACTGGTCATGTGCTAACGCTTCCTGAAACTCAGTGGTCAGGCTGTCACCTGCAGGGGAGGTACCCTATTGAGTTTGTGAACTTGTGACCTCTATATTTGCCAGTTGTGTGGTCGGGATGATTGCCTCGACTGTGTTTAGTTTCGGACAGTTGTATTGAGGCATTTGTGACAATGCATCCACCAGAAAGTTTTTCACCCCTGGGATACAACATAAAGTGAAATTGAAACAATTGAAATATTGCGCCCAATGAACTTGTTTGGGGGACAACTTCCTGGGCATTTTCAGTGCTTCTAAATTTTTATGATCAGTCCATACCTCAAAAGGTATTTTGTTCCCCTCAAAGAAATGTCTCACGTTAATAGTGCCCAACGAACTGCAAAGACCTCCTCCCATACAGCCCATCTACGTTCCGTGTCAGTTAGTTTCCAGAATGCGTATGCACATGGCTGAAATTCCCTTCTCATTTTTCTGCATGAGGTTTGCTCCCACTGCTACATCACTTGCATCAGCCTGTATTACGTATGGAAGATTTGGATCAGGGTGTTTGAGGACCGGTTTGGCTGCAAATAGTCATTTTAGTTTCTCAAATGCGGCCTGGCATTCCATTGACCACTAAAATGGTTGACTAGGTTTTGGTTTATCCCTTCCCTTCATCTTAAGCAAGCTAGTGATGCTGCCATGTAAATGTGTCTTTAATACTCAGTTCTTCATTCAGTCTTTTAATACTCAGTCCAAACAAAAGTCTCAAAGTCTATAGTTGCAAACAACCCTTGCCTTTTCGCCAAAAGCCTCCAAACTAGTTGAGATTATATGCTGCATCAGTGTAGTTGTTCCTTTTCAAGTTGCTGCCAAACACTCAGGGAAGCTCCAAGCAGGACTCCCAATCGATGTGCTGTTCACCATAGATTGCCATCTGGGCAGACTTGTCTGCTTGCAATAGCTGCCAATCTCAAGATGTCACTTTGTCCACTAGACTCAGCAAAACGGGAAATATTAGAAATCTGGGCAAGATGGGCAGCCAGCCTCCACTCTATTAGAAATGGAAATAAAATAATGGCTTTAGGGGAAAAAGCAGTTCCTATCAGGGGCAGGATCAAATCTAACAAATTAGCTTCCTCTTTGAAAAACTGAAAGGAAGAGAATCTGGGAAAAGGCATGGCAAGATAGGAGTTCCTGCAGATGGGGAAACAGCCTACAAACTCCAAAGAGCACAAACATTAAAAAAAAATGCTAGATTTTTTTATGGGTTCAAAAACAGAAGTCCTGAGCTGGAAATAAATCAGCTTATTTCTCAAACTCAGCCAATGCTGGGGGATCTCAATAGTCCAGACTTCTTTCAAACTGGTGCATAGTCTCATGTGAAAGTATCCACAATAAAGTGGCCCAAGTGAAAATAATTTCTTGAATACTATTTTGGCACTCTACAAATATTACGTATCATGAAGTTATTTTCAACTCTTATTGACCATAGAGGTATATTTTTTCCATGGATTTTCCATCATTTTATATAAATAAAAATTAAAAATGTTACATAAAGGTTATATAACATTTTAACAAAGTATTTATGTATGTTTAAATATACCAGACAAGCAAATCAATAGCTTCTGCATCTCTTTATACACAATGAGGTTGATTTATAGACCCCAGACTCTTTTGTTCATCTTTGTACAGTAAAAAAAACTTGGCACATCTGGCACTATCGCGCTGGAATATTACAACTGGGACCATATCTTATTGGAAAAAATAAAAGGCAAACCTGAAAAAGGGGCCAATATGAAAGAGGTTCATAAAGACTAAAAAAAGAATTTGTAACAGCTACACAATACAGAAATGTATTTCAAACTTGGCAATTTTAAGATGTGTGTACTTCTTCTTATGCCATATCCGCCATCGAACGTTGGCGATCATGTTGGCAATCCTATCTTTTATCAACAGCCACGCAGAAAAGTGCTACTGAGTTTAGTTCAAACCAGTCCCTTAGATTTTGAAGCCATGATGTTCTTCTTCTACCTGAACCTTTTTACCTTCAGTTTTTCCCTGTATGACTAAATGAAGGATGCCATATGTCTCTGGGTGTCACATCACATGTCTAAAATATTCTAACTTTTATGGTTTTGATGATTTTCCTTGATTTTCCATGCGGCTTAACACTTCATTTCTAATTCTGTCAACTCAGCTTATATGTAAAAACTTGACTGTAGGCCCACATTTCAAATGCTTCCAGTCTCTTTATTAAATGGCTTTCTGTCAAGGACCAGCATAGAGCAGGCTAGAGACGATGTAACATCTCACCAGTCTGGTTTTCAATCTTGGGCTTAAATTCTGACTGCAAAAGATCTTTTTCATTGTAAAGAATGCAGTTTGAACTGTATGTGTGTGTACTACAGCTCCCAGAATTCTTGCTGCAGACTGGCGAATTCTGGAACTTGCAGTCCACATCTTAAAGTTGCTAAGGTTTGGAACCCTTGCAATATTAATGCCAATGAAAATTCTAAGAAGGGCAGCTACCTAAGGCAGGACTATAGCCATGCCTGCATCTTCTTTACATGCAAGTTCACATCATCACTGATTAAAGAAATTGACCCTATACCTACAGAGGGCTCTGGCTTTACCGAACTGACCCCTGAGGAAATCCCTTGGTCATCCCGGACTCCAAAAAAACCACCAAACCAACAGAGGGAGAAAGTAGTAAACTCCTAAGTCAGCCTCCTGCCACCAAATCACCCGTCGGGGAGGGGGGGAGGGTGCATTTTAAAGGCTGAGGAGCAAGTACTACCGTAGCCGCACAAACTCTGGAGAATTGCAGCGCCCGGAGCATCCACGCGGCCCCGGCGAACCCCTAAACGTCCGGGAGGCGGACCAGGATACACTGCCGCGGAAGGTGGAGGCTCGCAGGGACGGGCAGGCCTCGCGAGAAAGGGCGCTACTTGGGGGGGGCGGCGGCGGCTCCTCCTCCTCCGGCAGCGAATGGGCGGCTGAGCCAGGCCTGCGTGGAGGAGGAATAGCGCGAGAAAGCGCCGGCGGTGCTGCTGAGCCGGGCGAGTGGCTCGGCCCGCTGCGGGGAAGCGGCCCCTGCCCGCCCGCAGCGGCCGCCAAGATGTCCGGCGGGCGGGTGTGCGCTGCCTGCGGCGGCTCCGAGATCGAGGTGGACTCAGCCCGGGGCGATGCCGTGTGCACCGGGTGCGGTTCGGTGCTGGAAGACAACATCATCGTCTCCGAGGTGCAGTTCGTGGAGAACAGCGGCGGAGGCTCCTCGGCAGTCGGGCAGTTCGTCTCCCTCGACGGTGCGAGCCTGTGTGTGTGTGTGTGTGTGTGTGTGTGTGTGTGGGGAGGGTGCGGGAGGCGGGGCCGGGCTTCGCTTGGGGGGCAGCCGAAGGAGGAGCGGCCTGATGCTGCCCCCGCTGCGGCCGGCCGTGACGGTGCTCCCGAGAGCGGTGAATTGCACGTGGGTGCCCGGGGAGAGCCACAGCTCGTCTGCTTCCTCCTCCTGTGCCTCGTACAGAATTGGCTTAGTTTAATAGAGCAGCAGTGCAATGACAAAATCGCCTGTAATAGTGTAAAAAGACAATTGATGTGCTGCTACTGATTAGGAAGGGACCGGTCTCGTGTCAAGAGGCGATGCCTTGTAACTTCTGCAACCGTTCACGTCTGATAAAGATGGTTCATTTGTCCCATCTTAATCCTCTGGGCTCGGTATTTGCAGCCGGTCAGTCCCGTGACAGCGCTCCCTGATTCTTGCTATCCTCAAACTTCTTTCTTTGAGCTCTTTCTTTGACTTGTTATACCAAATCTGGGGAAGGGACTACCTCGTCCCATAAAGAATGATAAGCCCTGCTTCAGAAAGGAATGAGGGGGAAATATTTATTTTCAGATGCCCATCTCCGCATTGTAGATGAAGGAAAAATATTTTTCTGTTAAGTTCTGTATATCTCTCCTCTTGACATGAGAGCTGCCCTTTTCCTAATGCCACAATAACTACCAGTGCCTTCTGACTTTCCTTTCCCTACCTACTAGCTTTGTAGTAGATTTTGGAAGAATGACTAGTGTAGATGCCTGTAAGATGTGCATGTGTGACATTAGCTTATCAACAACTAGTTGATGTATATAGTGATTTTTTTTACTCTTACTGGATCACCTGCATACATGAATACAGCCACGGATGTTGTAAGGCAGAGGTAGTTTCTTTGGCACTGAACACTTTTTTTCTCGTTTCATATCATGCTACATATCTAGTTGACTATTTAGCTAAGAACTTTAGTAAGTCAAGTCCACGGAGAGAGAAACACCCATTGGGTCTGGGCCACAGTTTTAGACAAATTGAGCATTATAAATCCCAGGTATTATTATATCAACATCCCTGGTATTCTGCTTTGGACCTGTGGAAATGGAAGGAATCATTGGAGTTGTGGAACAGGGATTATCAATTGGCTGATAAGTCTCAGCTATATTTCTCTTGACACATCTGAACCAGGAGGTTTTGCTGACCCCTGACCAGAAACTTGATGCAGAAGTGATCTCCATCTGGAAAGATAAGGCTCCCACAAGTAAAAGGTTTCTGGGTTCATGAAATAAGAGGCTACTTGCTCTGACGGAATTGTATTTCTCTGAAAAGAGTATGTGACACCAGAGACCCAAGTGTCAGCAGCAAGGAGAGGCAACACCATAATTAATGAAAGAAATGCAGTGGCTGTTGGTTTGCTTCTAGATAACATTTAAGATTTTGATGTTAACCTATAGACAATTTGGAACCACTGAGAGAATATTTCTATTATACAGAAATGCTCAGTAATTGCATTCGCCATCAAATGGTCTCTTGGGTCTACCACATATAGTAGAAACTCATTTAATTTCAGAAGGAAAGCCTTTTCTGTTACCACAGCAATTTTGGAGTGCTTACCCTCTAGAAATTAACCATGGATTATAGAAACTTTTAGAAGTGGGATAGTGTGGTGTGATTAAATTGCTTATAATAATTATTACATTATTTTTATCAGTTTTCTTGTATTTTATCTGTTATTAGCATGTTCTTTAAAGTCCGCACATTGGTTTTGATGGAGCCAGTGGCAAATTGGTGTATAACTACTTTGAGTAATTCAAACTAAAGGAGAGACACAATAAATGCAAAGCAAAGCTATGGAGAGGGAAAGGACAGCATCTTCCCTTTTTTCAGTGCATTGTGTCCTTGGTGAAAGCTGACGTTCAGCATCCAATGCAGTATGTACAAGCCAGGCCCCACAGACAATTTAATACTTAGATTTCATAGAATGTTCAAATTAATAGGCATTTTCTTCTAAACATTTCCTCAGTCATGTGATCGTTGAACATTCCTAAGTACAGAAAAATTTTATCTGGAAAAAATAATGAAACATACTGTGATTGACCTACAGGTAGTCTTTGAGTTACAACTGTAACGGAGCCTGTTGATTATATATATTTTTATGGTGGTTGTTAAGTATGGAGATTATAAGTAGAAACACCTTGGTTGTTAACCAAGTTGTTAAGAAATAGGAATGAGGTGTGTGTGGCCTTTTTACTGGGATAAATGAAGTTTCTAGATGATTCAGATCTAGTAGTGAAGGGAAATAAGTCTGTTAATTGGAATCTTGATTTGGTACAAAAATCCTAGTTAAGTGATAGCTTAAGTACGATTGCTCAGTAGATAGAGCAACCTCGCTCAGAATATCATTAACTGTAGGGAGATGTTCTTTGCTTCCAGATGCTTGATTACTCTTAAGAAGTTCTTTAATTCTTTTATTGCTTTGGGTGTCGAGGGAGATACAAAGTTCTAGTTCTTGCTCTTCTGGCTGCCACAGCCATTGTTAATGGATGTTGTTGTAGTGTGTCAATTACTCTTAAGTTGTAACTAATTTGTATTAGTGTAGTAGATAATTTTCTGCTGTTCCCATTTCTCCCATTTTCAAAACCCCTTTTTTCTCCTGCCTCCAAATTCTCACAGTGCATAATTTAATAGTATTATTTGATGCCGGATGGGGATGCTCTGATTTGTGGTTCCTCGAGTGAAGATCTTAGGTGCTGGACGTGTGCTGGTTCTGATTTGGTTGTCTTGTGCTCTCCCCGCACTCATTTCATTCATTCATTCATTCATTCATTCATTCATTCATTTATTAAATTTGTATACCGCCCTTCTCCCCGAAGGGACCCAGGGCGGTGAACAGCCATTAAAACACATAAAA
>JANHFO010003575.1:103855-128270 GCA_032468095.1 Pareas carinatus | reverse complement strand
TTCTTTCGCTCATGTAGCTTGCCAGGGGAGACGGGGGGGGGGGGGGATCTTCCAAAAATCTATTACAATGAAACACATGAGGTTATCTGGGTTATGATTTGCAGGGTTAATATCCGCTAAGATCTCTTTTATCTCATTTTGCTAAAAAAATGGAACAGTATAATGAATCCCCATTATAGCCTACGATCAAGTTTTTTAAAAAATCTCAACTCAGTTGTCTGTCTCAAATCAATTCAAATAAAATACCACTCCTTTCAAATCTCAAACTTAAATTGACTACTTCATTGCTACCTATCTCAATCTGTATTGGATCTTAGCTAATTCAATTAACCCTAGCATATGATTAGGAAAAAGAACACACATAAAATTTCAGGTTCATGTGGTATGCCCACTCTTTAGTATAATTATCAGGAAAATGTAGGTTCCACTTTTGCAGATTTTGGAGCTCCATAAATTAAATACTGCAGTTTAAAAGAAAGTGCTCAATTATTAAAAGCAAAACTTCTGACTTTTTCTGCTGGCTTGCTTAGATAGACTTTGATAACATAACACAACAATCTAGTAAAATGAAACTAATTTTGATTTACAATATATTTTATTCCAGCCATGAAGCAGCAGCATGCAAACCCTACCAATCTGTACACACACTCCTGGTTTTAGTGTTCTGTTCTAGCACTTCCAAAGTCTTTGGGCACATTTTGTGCTTCTGGTGACATCACGGCGCTACAAACCGTTGGTAGAAGCTCTGTCTCACGGTTTGGTTTTCAACGCTGTTTTTTCGGGCAAAAAACGTGTCCAAAGATTTCCTTGGTGGTGAAACTGCAAGAGGAGCAGCCAGCAAACCCGAGTCAGGTGGCAGCCGGCACAGAACAGCTGGTTTTCACTCAAAAGGAGCAGTGTGAAAGGCCGGCTAAAACTGACAGGTGGCCATTAGTCTGTGACAGCCGGCAGAAAGCAGATGAACCTGGAGCGGGAGCCAGGTTCCGGTAAGAACTATTGCAACCCCTTAACTAAATTTAAACAAACTCCACTAATTTGGAAATCCAAGACTTTTAAGACCTCATGATAGAGAAAGCTGGTGATTTAGAGGTTTGGGGTAATTAATTATAAATAGCAAGTCAAACTCTGAAACTGATTTGAAAGTGAATTGAAAGTCAAAGAACTTCCTAACACTAAAGACTAAACAGCGGAGAAAATTCCTGTAAACAGATAAAAATTTTCATGTTTTCTGTACACCGCCCTGAGTCCTTCGGGAGAAGGGTGGTATATAAATCTAAATAAATAAATAAATAAACAATCCATCGGTTTGTTTTCTTGGCTGTCAGTGATATTCTTAGGTGTCTTCTCCAATATCAAACTTAAAATACTTCCTATCCTGCTTCTTTATATCCCAACTTAGAGAGTCAGGGCTTGTGTTAATTCTGATCATCGTAAGTATAGACACATCACAGTGCTAACCCTCAGCAAATTTCTTGATTGCTTTTTTCCTTTACGGTTGATGGTTGATACTAAAAGGCAGAAGCTAGCCACCATTCCAGTATTTTCATTGTCAGTTCTAAGGATGTGGTTCTACCTGTTGTCCTTTGTTTGCTCTTTTAATATATAATTTTAGACTCATATTTTCTCTGTGCTCTTTCACTTTTAGTACTTGCAGATCCTTTACATTTTCTGCTGTTAGGGTAGTGTCATCAGCATAGTGCAGGCTGTTGATTTTTCTTCCATCAATTTTAAAGCTGTACATATAGATTGAATAAATAAAAGAGTATACATGCTAAGTATACTAAGTAGAGGGAAAGCAAAATCTAAAGTAAATGTTTTGAACATTGGTACATCTTCAAATCTTTTTAAGCAACTGTGTCCACTTAGAGTCCCTGCAGTTTTCTTGTTGTTACTGGTCAGCTGCAAAACCAGAGACAAATTCAGAGATTTGTTATTAACTGCATTCAAACTGTCCAGATATTTCCTTCAAGGGATGAGGCATGAATGCATTTTAGCAGCTGATACCCACCAGTTATCAACAGCCATCAAGCAATCAGTCAAGCTGTACAAAATCTTCCTTATATGAATGAATGCAGTAAAGCTACTGCATCTTTCTTGCTGACACTGCTGCTTTAAGCTGTTCAGCAAAAACCTCACAATAAAGCAGGGAAGTTTTGCAAGTTATTGCAAAGCAAACATTTGTGCATGGTATTTTATCCAGAATGGAATAACTTAATTTATATAATTTGTAGAGGGGGAAAAAGACCTTGTTGATTTGTATATTTTATAATACCTCTCTAGGGCTTGAACAATATTTTAACTAGAATTGTGGAAAATGTTCCTCATAGAAAATGCATGAAACACTGTTTTTGGATGTTCCAGGCCTGAACTGAAAAACACATGTTTGAGATATTTTGGTCCAAATGCAAAACAAAAATGGGACTCTTTTGTTCTATGTATGAACAAAATGAGGCGATTTTGATCTGAGCAGAAGTGGTCCAGGACAGGAAAAGCTGAGGACATCAGCATCTAAATGGAAACAAGAGGGAGATAGAATTTCTTCTTGCTGTTGTCTTTCATTTTGTTATTTGTTCACTATATTCAGTTCTTCTTCTGAAGCTGTCGTGTAACTGTATGGTTTGCAGAGCAATTCCCTGGGTGATGCAAAACAGGCGCCTCAGTGGGAGGAAGGTATCAAAATCTGCCAAATGGCAGGTGTGATGTCATAATCCAAGCCAAGACCCTTTTTTGTTTGTGTGTCATTATAATAACTCATCTTCCATTTTGCAGATTTTGACTTCCCCCTCCCGGGACTTTTTTGCCTTGTCCTTCCTACCAATCTGAGCATGTCTGTTATCCTGAAGGACTCCTTTCCAATTTGTTTCCAGTTCTCCTGTCCTGCCTGAAGGTAGATTTAACTTTATGTTCAGGAATCCACATCACCTTTGCTTTTTGAGATCTGAAATTTAGCAGTTCAACTACTACCAAGCAGATTTTTGTATAAAATGGAACAAATAGTTTTTCCCAATGTGGTCTTCACTCAAAATATTGGATTACCCAACCCAAGACCACGTAATGGCTTGGAATCATGAGAGTCATAGTTCAATAACTGAAGTACCAGGTTGTTGATAGCTGATTTATTTCCCCATTTTGTAAAAGATTCAGTAGAAAATGGTTCACCAATTTATATTTGCATGTCAAGGCAATAATTTTGGAGATAAATACAATCTTTTTATTATGCATAAATATTAACATAATCTTGTTCCTAATGCATTTTATGTTATTGTAACATGAGCTGTGCATCTTTTAATATATTTGTATCTAATGCACATAGCCTGTAAAAATAAAGAAAAAACATTGCACAATGTTGTTTTCTTCCCTGTCTCATGCAGAAGATATAACCAATGACCTCTGAAGTTTGTCTTATAGATTTTCTACTTAGCAGCATTTCATCTATGAAAACAAAACAAAACAAAAAGCCCTGTAAATAACAACTGTGTGTGAGAGGGTTTAGAAATACAGAGTTGTTCCATTTGCATTAGCTGGAACATGTGACTGGGTGATATAATTATTCTTCATTTGGAATTTGAAAATTGATTGGCTGGTCGATAACAATGCATTTGGACATGAAGCACTGGCTGCTGGCAGAAGGGAGAGTGAGTTTGTTGCGTCCCTGGTTACAGTAGATCTTTAATTAACACACCAAGATCCATTAAGTTAAAGAGCTTGCTGCTTTTGTCCCCAGAGCTCTTGGCTCTTACTGGACTGTTCTGAATAGCACCAGTCTATTGCTTTCTAAGGACCTCAGGAACATTATCAATGCTTTGTATACCTACTAAGTGCCAGCAGAATAAAGCCATTCATATATCATTTTTATTAAAAATAATCTGACTTCCTATGTCTCTAGGTTAAAACCTCATATCTTCAGGTGATTTGGATGTGAGAATAAGTAAATTTACTAGTAAGAGAACAAAACAGCAAGTTATTTATAATTTCTCAGAGCAGTGGATTCCCCTGTCCTTTTTAACGGCGTGCAATCTTCTGAAAAGGCTAGGTTGGAGATAATGATTGTCCCAAATCATCCAGTGAGTTCAGTGAGAATTTGAATCAGCCTGGTCAGTTTGGTGTAGTTGTTAGGGCACTAAGCTAGAAAGCAGGAAATCATGAGTTCTAGTTCCACCTTAGGAACTAAGCCAGCTGGGTGAATTTGGATCTGTCACTCTCTCTCAACCCTAAGATGGAGACAATAGCAAACTACTTCCCAAAATCTGGTTAAGAAAACTGAGTACTGTCCAGGTAATTGTCAGGAGTCAATATTGACTTGAAGACACTCACAAAAACATCTAACCAAGAAAAGAAAAAGCAGAGGGAATGTGTTGTAAGGGAGTCTTTGTAGAACTGAACAATTCTGTGGCTGTGGCTGTTGGTGCCGCGATATAGCCAGCTCGTTCCATCGCTGGCTATTAGGGGTGAGTCTCTGGCCCCCATAGAAAGGGTCCGCAACTTGGGTGTCCTTCTGGATGCATGGCTGTCCTTAGCAGATCATGTGGCAGCCGTCACCAGGGAGGCCTTTTACCAGGTTCGCCTGATACGCCAGTTGCACCCATTTCTAGATCGCGACGCCTTGCGGACGGTCACTCAAGCACTCGTCACGGCCCATCTGGACTATTGTAGTTCTCTCTACATGGGGCTTCCCTTGGGACACATCTGGAAGCTCCAGCTGATGCAGAATGCGGCTGCGTGGAGGGTTATGGGGGCCAGTGGCAGGTCCCATGTGGCCACCCTTCTGCGTGAGCTGCATTGGTTGCCGGTGGGTTTCCGGGTACGCTTCAAGGTGCTTGTTATGACCTTTAAAGCACTCCATGGTTTAGGACCCGGTTATTTGCAGGACCACATTCTGCAAGCAAACACCTCCCACCAACCGGTACGCTCCCACAGAGAGGGCCTCCTCAGGATGCCGTCGGCCAGACAATGCTGGCTGGCAACACAGAGCCTTCTCTGTGGTGGCTCCCACACTCTGAAACGACCTGCCCCCAGAGATCTGTACTATCTCAGACCTCTGTGCTTTCCGCCGTGCCATAAACACCTACCTCTATACCCAGGTCAGTTTGGCCTAATCACACCCTTTTCCTGCTCAATTATGTTAGTAATTTTAATTGAAATATTCTTAGAACTGATTTAAATTGGTTTTATATTTTGATTTTTAAATTCAGCCACAATTATTATATTATTTTTAAATTTCTTCTTAAAAAGTGTTTGTTTGTTTTAACTTTTTAAATGGCTGTAGACCACCCTGGGTCCCTTCAGGGAGAAGGGTGGTATAAAAGTCTAAATAAGAAGAAAGAATGAAAGAAAGTAATGGGATAGGGAAGAATAGAAGAAACGAAAGATAGGATAGAGAGAATAAGAGAAAGAAAGAATATAGAATGTAGAAGTTGGTGAAGAGGTGGCAGAAAAGAAAAGGAGAGTGGAAGTAGAAAAGGAAAAGAAGAATATATAAAACAAGAATGAAAAGTGGCTAAAGAGTAAAAACCAAACTAATAAGGGCAAAGTCACCAAAGAATGAGAGGAACAAGAGGGGAGGGATGTTGTATACTTACTCTGTTTAATAACTGTAGTTTGAACCTAGCTTTAGTTAGGCTGAAATGGGAAAATAACAGCTGTGATTGGCCAGCTCACTGAGAGCTATATATAAAAGGCAGAGCTGTCAGTGAGCTGGCTGCTGGATGTTTGGAGCTTTGAATAAACACAGAAGTTATTGCTAGCCATCTCTTGACTCTTTTATTCGATGAACTTAACAGTTAGTTTCTGAATCAGGATCTTAAATGATTAGATGCATGAGAATTCAGCACTAAAAAAAGAACAAAGGACAGTTCAGCATGTCAGAAGTTGAGTTCAAACTACATCTAGTAAGAGAATGCAGCTGTTGCAGTGTTTAAAATCTCAGAAAGCAAATAACTGTTAGGAAGTCAAAACATGCAGCGATCTTAGCAACATATATTATTTCTCAAACATATAAGTTTCTCAAAGTGATATTTTTTAATATATCTAGTTTTTGTCCAAACAATACATTTCATTCCTTTCATATACTTTGACTCAAATAATCTCATTATTTGTTTCTTTTATTTCTTCTAGCCAATCATCCCTCTGTTTACACAAAATATTAGAGAAGGATATGTAACATATGGTAATATAAGTAAGTAAATCTTTATGTATTCTAAGGAATGTTGTTCCTTTTACGACTATAAATCCATACATCTGCCTGCCATGTTTATCATTTCAATGATACTGTAGCTGAATCAGCAATAGCCACACCTGAGCTGTAAATATCTTAAAATTATAATTGAGACAGATCAAATTGGGAATACTTTCATTTTATTCTGTGATGAAAGACAATTAAAAAATAGGACATATGAATTTCCTCTTAGAATGAGAAAAGGTGTATAATCTCTTTTCATCTACTCCATCCATATGCTGAATGAATATACAGATACTGTCTATGAATATGAAATATATGAAAATGTGCTACTCTGAGCTCTATAGAACTCCACAGCTTTGCTGGAAAACCTGTTTCAATACATTTCCAATAACTGATATGATGGCATGGGATTTACATGGGCATAGGGCTGGCCCAGAAATTAAGGGAAATTCAGCAAAGTTAATCATATACTGCAAATACATTAGTGCTTATTTTGAAAATTGTCTGTCTGTCTATTCCCCTGTCTGTTTGCTTATCCATCAGCCTGTCATTTATCAGTCTTCTGAGACCTATGTGTATGTTTATGTGTCTGAATTAGCCTGCTTTTTCTAATTCTACTCTTCTATCCCTTTTAAAATCTAAGTTGAACTTAGTGAATTGTGCAACTCAAACATAGGAGCTTTTTCTCGCTCTCTTTCAACTGGAAAACCTTTACATTAGTAAGTTCCAATACTGTTAATAAAAATTGCTAGTATTTAAATATTGGCTTCCAGAAAGACTAGTACAAAACTCTTGCAGGCAGCTAATATGCATTTCTGAAATTTTCTAAATCTTGTACCCAGAACCAATGAGGTGGTTATCTGAGCGATTTCCCTGGCTCGTCCTTCCATTATATGGAATGTTTCCAGTCAAACTTATAACCCATATTGGAAAACCAATTCCGTATGAACCAGAAATAACTCCTGAAAAATTAGCTGAAAAAGTAAGTACAATTCTATTATTAGGGAATAAAATATATGTGCAAATTAATACTTTATTCATGAAATTATAATTCTATAGTAATAGACTGCAAACTGTTATTGGAATATATTACTTAAATATGTAGAAGTATAGTTGGGTGGTTGGCACACAACTGTTACTGTAAGACAATCGTCTATTCATCCCTCCACTCCTCAGTGTTTAAATACCACTTATTCAAACTATTCAACATGGCTAACTGTATGCTTAAATGAAAACATTCATCAAATAACTCTGACACTAAAGCTCTAAGAACTGCAGCAAACAACTAAAACTGCATCCTCATATGGAATAAATGAAAAGAGAAATGACAAAGGCATAAATCATTGCCTGAAGATCATGTCCAAGAATAGGTACAGCTTTCATACCTATTGAAGACTGCTTAGGGCACAGCTTCAATCTCCTGTTCCAGCAGAAGTTGTGAGTCCAGGAATACCCCAAATTGCATACCATTTTTTTCTGGGTAATGCAAATATGTCAGGTTCAAAAGACAGAAGCTCATGTAATCAATACAATAGTAAATGTGTCTTGCTCGGATTCAACTCAACTCTGTCCAGTCCTTCATAAATCCAAACACCATTCAAGAATTTCATGTATCTCCTGTTCAGTCTGTAATGCTGGTAAATACCACCACATTAATGATATGAGACCACAGATGGCTGAATGACCTCTCCAAGGTGTTTCATCTATAATGTCAAGCCATGGGGCAGCTCACAGTCATTATCAGCCAATAAGATCAGTTCTAATTGCCTGCTGAAGAACAATAGCACAAAGGCAAAAGCACCAGCGTGAAGATGGCAAGTGAGACCTTGCTGAAACGTTGCCAAGAGACTTTCCACTCTACACATGAAAAGACTCAAACACACCTGAACCTACATACCTATACCCATGGAAATCTACGAATATATGTTGAAATTAACGCTCTAGACAAATCTGAACACAAACCCAAACTCTGGCTTAGATATGTAGATGGCACTTTTGTAATTTGGCCACACGAGCAAGAAAAACTGGAAAACTTCCACACACATTTCAACAACCTACACCCCAAAATACAATTCACCATGGAAACAGAAACCAACAACCAACTTCCCTTCCTGGACATCCTGATTTACAAAAAAACCAATGGCTCCCTAGGATACACCATCTACCAAAAGAAAACACACACCAACCGCTACCTAAACACACAATCCCAACTACCACCTTGCACAAATCAACTCTGTAGTCAAGACCCTCATCTCCAGAACCAAACGTCAAGCTGAGGAAAACCACCTGAGAACAGAACTATACACCTTCACTAACATATTAATTGCCAACAGATTCCAAAGAAACACAATACCCAACCTAATCCTAAGAGGGACACCCCAAAAAAACCAAGATACAGAAAAAGACAATGGCATCACACTCATCCCTTACATCAAAGGCACCACAGACAAAATCAGCAAAATTCTCCACAAGCACAATATCAGGATAGCCTTTGACCAAAAAATAGCCAACATCCTAAGAAACCCCAAGACAATATCCAGCTAGAAAACTAAGGAGTTTATGAAACACCATGCAACAATTGCCCAGCCACATACATTGGTTAAACCTACAGGAGAATAAATACACGCTTCGCAGAACACAAGAACGCAGTCAGAAAAGAAAAAAATACCTCCTTCCTCTTCCAACACCTTAAAGCCACAGAACATGAAATTAATTTTGAAGGAACCAAATTAATTTCCAACACTGAACACATAGAGAAACACCCTCACAACATGAATAAACGGAACGATACCTCCCAGCTTCCAGACATCTGAAAACTAGCCCTCACCAACAAATGAGTCCCAGCCACGAAAACAAACACCGGACTCAAAACAACCCACCATCAACCCCCCTCACCAGACCCAAACCCTATCCCATCCTATAAACGAAAGACAACCACCATCCAGAAACCAGACCATGGCTGCATCACTAGCTGTCATACACCCTGATGCCAAAACCAAACAAACTGACACACATGAAGAACATGAACACAAACCCAGACCTCAAATTCGAAGCAAAACCAAAACCCGGAACACTACATCACAGCCACACACTCAGGACATCACATCACAAAACTCAGAAAATCACACCACTAGAACGCAAAAAGTTACAACACAACAAATGACCCAGGATATCACAGCAGAAGACCCTGGACTCCACATCAAAAGAACTCAAAGGTCATCAAACAACCCATTACCCAAGCCGTTAAAACACAGGAGACTAATGGAAAAGCAATCAGTACACAAATGACCCAGGAGATTACAACACAACAGTCCATTATACCAACATCAACTCCATAAACCAATCAAGTACACCAAACCCTCCCACCAGTATTTACAAATAAAAGGCAACTCGAATCACACTTCACTCACACTAGCAAAAAGCCAAAAGCACCAGCCTGAAAATGATGAGTGAGGCCTCGCCAAAATGTTGCCAAAGTATCATCTATCCTACATGGGAAAAGACCCGAACACACCTAGACCTACATACCGGAACCCGTGAAAATCTACGAAGTTACAAAAATCAGACAATACAATTAGTGTATCAAAATATAGTATAGTATAGCATAACATTAATTATGACTTCATCATATTCATACCAACTTTTATAACAAACAGGATGAGCATTATAGCAGCTATAAAGTGTCTCTAAAACAGCTTTCGGAATACAGGTAGTCCTTGATTGACAACAGTTTATTTAGTGACCGTTCAAAGTTGCAACAGCACTGAAAAAAGTAATTCATGACCATTTTTCACGCTTTTGACCATTGTGGCATCCCCATGGTCACTTTGATCAAATTCAGAGACTTGGCCAATGACTCCTATTCATGATGGTTGCAGTATGCTGGGGTGATGTGATCACCTTTTATGGTCTTCTGAAAAGTAAAATCAATGGGAAAGCCAGATTCACTTAACAACCCTGTTACTAAATTAACAACTGAAGTGGTTTACTTAAGAAATGGTCTTAAAATGTGGCAAAATTCACTTAACAAATTTATCACTTAACAACAGAAATGTTGGGCTCAATTGTGGTTGTAAGCCGAGGACTACCTGTACCATCAAGGAAAGGGGAAACTTTATATCCATGGATAAACTCTTCCAGAAGATAGGGGGGGCTTTAAAGAAAATGCCCATATATCCATCCCTTCCTACCACATTTCTTGCAATACAGGACCTTTCAATGTGCACTCTCTGATACCACATATTGAGTAAGCAAATTGTACCTGGAGCAGACAGTCTTGAACCTAATTAGTCTCAGTCATTTAATGATTTATAGGGATAACCTTGAATTGTACCCTGAAACAAACTGGTAGCTAATTCAGCTCCTGTAATAACAGCAAAATATGAACAAGTTGACTGATTAACAAATAGGCAGCCATGTTCTCCACCGGTTGACCTGTCAAGGGCAATCCCAAGTAGAGCAAGTTGCAGTTTTCCAGTTGAGTGGTAACATGGGAATGAGTGATCATTTTTAATTGTTTAAAAGTTTGCGACTAACCCAACAGTGAAGGCAAAGAACTTGGCCACTGGTTTCATCTGCTGTTCGAGCAGGAGCTATGAGCTATGAGAAATAAATTTGGATTTCAAGCCTGCTTTTTCTAGAGGGACTGTATCTAGAACCAAAGTTGAAGTCATCCTAAAATCAGCAGCTTCTAAATAAAAAGTCATTCCATATTACTTGCATTGACCCTAAGTCTATATTTCCCCACTAAGGGCCTGACAGCTTCCAGACACTGCATTAAGACTTCCACCACATACCCCATCCAGGCCCAGTTGGCGACATCATGTGCGTTGATGCAAAAAATTCTAAGTCACCTCTGAATCTACCCTGAATAAAGGAAGGAACTACTTAAGACAAGGGAAGTAATGGATGTTATATATCTATGAGCAATAAATATTCTTGGTCCTGGGGTCTCAGGGACAAACCTAGACCTACATAAACCCCCAGCTATATATTATTTCATCAATAAAATGTATACTTGCAGAAAAAATGGTAAGTAATGGAGAATACTTGCAGAAAAACAGTGTGTTGTTAAAATAGGTACATTTAGGAAGAAAGTGCATGGATATGGCAATATAGAGCAGCATCCACTATGCCTCTGAAAGCATCATTCAAGTAATTTCTATTTTGTTGAGCCTTATTATGTCTGCAGAAATCTCAAAAGGGCTGCTGTCCTTTCATCAGTGATTTGCTGAAATGCTTCTCTGAACCAATTCTTCGAAGCACAGCAGCATCCCATTTCTAAAGTTGGGGGTGAAACATTGTCAGACTTGTGATAAAATGTCTTACAGTCATTCACAAGGGTTTCTACAGATCTTCCGATACTACGGGTATCAGATTCAGGCAGCTGATCAAGACAAGTCATTCAGGTTCTGCCTCGCTGCTCCACTGAAATGTTTCTTGTGTGTCAGGCTGAATCAGGTGCAGTTGGCACAGACTTACAACTTGGGTTTGAGTACTTAAGTCTTCAGAATTCTGCAAGGAATGGCAGATTTGTCATGCGGTCCAGTCATGTTGACACTGGGATTTTTCATACATTGCGGAAAGTTATGCAGGTGCCCATGGAGGAAGCCCATATATTTCAGTATGCAATATTTCATAGTGAATATGCAATATTGCTGCTTTTTGCTTCATACTCAGTATTTAATCGGGAAGCCAGAATTAGAATTCCTGATTCATTTTTTATACTCAGTGAGGAAAAAACAGGTGCATTCAGTATACATAGTTTCATAAGTAGAAGCACCGGATATCGTAGTTTTGAAACTATTATAAATGTTAGAACTGAAGATTATGTTGTGACAGGTTTGGCTTTTGGAATTCAGGATTTAGATACTACCACAGCTGCAAATCCATTTGCAATAAGAACATGAAAACCAACATTATGTTTTCACCCATAGAAGCCCTCAAGAAGAAAATTAAGTTAACATGCATTCTCTATTTTCTGCTCCATAGTAAGTAGCATTATTCAGAGTTAAATAGTCTGAATAGAAATTCCTTGGGGGCATCTGTTTATTTCCCCCGTTATGAATGCTGTTGGTTTATTCTTTTCCTACCCTCTGCTTCTTGTCTTTCTGAGACAGTTTTCATTTACTCAATCTGTCCAGTTTACTGAACCCTGAATGAACTGTGCAGAAGCTGCCCGGAATCAAAGAAAGGGATTTTGTAGCAGGAATGATATTTCCAAGAAAATGAAGTTAGGTTCTGCAGCCTGACCAATTTCTCTTCCAGCTGTTTGAAAACATTTCTTTATTTTTCTTTTTCCTGGATTTCTTATTGAATGGGATGGAAAGTTCCAGGGCTGTTGAGGTTGACCTTCACCTAACACTACTGAATTTGCAAAATATGCTCATTGACTGATTTACAGATATGGAAAAAAATGAAATTGAATTTTCTACTGTTAATAGCATATGGAAGCATTTTACTTAGATGTTCTTATACAAGGAAAATACCATTTTTTAATTTGTGTTTCATTGTTTTGCTCTTTCTACTGGATATTTAGAAAGGTCAACTGTAAGCCTCATTTGGATCTAAAATGTACATTCATTTTATGGACTTTAGAGCTGTAATGATTTTGCCCATTTGCAATATTCATGATTCATGAATTATGTCTCCTAATTTCCATCTCCAGATATTTTATTATTGGTTGCCTATCCTTCTAGGAGATTGTCACATTTTCTCTGTGGAAAAAAACCCCTCCAAACCTCTGTGGTGAAATGTCCTGTGTGCTTTTGAATTAAGAACCATTTTCCCCTGCAAGTAAGAAAACTGCTACTGATCTTATTAACACAGCCGCAAACGAGCAGTTGCAACATGTTTACTGCAGGCCAGAAGTTGCAAACACAGGAGACGACTGTAACCATATCCTAAAGATGCAGTAATGTACTTCTCAAGAATGACATTTACATTCCGTTCTCAGGAAATAAAAGTTGGCAGAATGTTGCAAGTAAATTTGCAGAGACAGTCAATGGTTGTTTTTTTAAAGGATTTCTATTATGAGTTTTTAGTACAGAATTCAAGGTGATGAACATACCAATTCCATTTCTTCCTCCTGTTTTTCACAGGACCGCAATCCTGTGAGATGGGTTAGCCCAGTGATGGCAAACCTATGGCACGGGTGCCACAGCAGGCATGCAAAGCCCTCTCTGCTGGCCCATAAACCAAGTCACCCCAGCGGCACCTGGCAACGACATCACAGGGCCATGCACATACTCAGAAAGAGAGTAATAGTGCCAGATGATGACATCATGAGGCCATGCGCATGCTCAAATAGAGAGTAGTGGTGCCAGGCAATGATATCATAAGCCGCAACTCATTAGTTGTGACTCGTTCAGGCACTTGGTGTCTAAAATGTTAGCCATCATTGAGTTAGACTGAGCGAAAGTAACTGCTCAAAATCACTCAAACTGTTGTTCATGACTACAGTAGAACTAGAATTCACAGTCACCTAGACCAACACTTAAGCACTACATAAAACTGACTCTCCATTTGTGTATTTGTCAAAGTACAGAGACAGATGAGGAGCCATTACTTTTCCTAGTCAAGCAACTATGCTAATACACAAAGCAAAACTGTGCTATCTATTCTGATGGGATAAAGGAAAGAAAAGAGGAAAGAGGGAAGGAAAGGAGAGAGGGGAATGGGGAGGAGAGGAGAGGAACTACAAACTGCAGAAGAATCACTTGGACTCTATACCATATAGATGAAACATGTTTTTCTCTTTCCACATCAGTTAACTAAAATGTTCAGCTTGCTTCTGCAGCAATGCATGATAGAAAGTATAGACACAGATGAGTTAAACAGAAATGCAAAGAGAAAGTGAGTGTTCCTTATGCAATGCAGCAAAGTGACCTCATATGTTTAGAATTGACCGCTGAACATACAATTATGTAGCAACGTTAACATTCCTGTTTTGCTGCAGCAGCTAAGCCTGATTAACTACAACTGAACCTAGGTCAAAGTAAAGTTTCAAATCGGTAGTTTTAAAGTGCAAAGAGCTAAAATGCTAGAGAACACATTTCAGCTGTAGACCCCAGGGACCAGAGGATAGTGAATGACTAAAACTAAAATATGACCCATGCTTAAAGTGGGTCAACCTTCTGAATGCTTCGAAGAGCTTTTTTTAATAATCTATGGTTACAGTCCTGTGTACTGCACAGTTGCCGACTTATTTGGATGGGGTGAATTTTTGAAATTAGCCATTTTTCATTGCAGGAAGTATGTTTTAGAGGTCGCTTACAAATGGCAAGATAAAAGTAAGGCTTCAGGTAAATTTAAAAAGCTATATATTTGACAGGATGATAAAAAATTCAGGAAAAAAAATTTAACTTTCCATTCCAATATTTTTTTAAAAAAATGCAAAAGTCATTTTAAAAACAACAAAACACAAAAAGAGTTATAAAGCTTGAAAGTTAGTTGGATGTGAACACTAACTTATATTTTTCATGACATGTCATAAATGTGAATAACTGGGACCATGGCAACAGCTAATGTTTCTTCTGCACAATCATCCTGACATTATAACTTATTATTAGCTATACAGTGTGTTCCCAGAGGCTAAACAAAAAGCATAATTGACTAGCTCCTTTGCTAATTATTGTTATAAAAGAAGAACCAAGAAAATGCCAAATCATCCCTCAGATCTATTTCACATTAGAATCCAGAAGTGGATCAGGTGACTTCACTTTGAAATTCTGACTAATTCTTTTGCCATTCCTGTGTCTGTGTTTTTCCTATTAGTCCCCTAGGAAGGGTCCCATCATAACACCTGCCCTATGGAAGACTACTTCTCCCAGAATCTGGATGGGTCTGACCTTGCTGGATTTCCATAAAACCTTAAAAACTCTTTTCTCTTATACTTGGTCTACGGCAGAGGTGTCAGACCCACTGTCATTGTGGGCCAGTGCTCACTGCAATCCCCCAGAAACCCATGTCAACCTCATGTGCCCCGCCCTAATCCTGAGGACACCCCCACAGTCTCCCCACAAAACCCACTACAGACCCCCATTGTGGCCCCCGCCAACCCCACATGGCTGCTGATGGCCCCCCATGACCAAAGACCCCCTACCTTTACTGGGAGTACCTCTCCCACTTCCAGGGAGCTCCTCGCTCACCGCCATGTCTGGCCTGTGGGCTGTATATAACTCACAGGCTGCCTGTCTGACATATGTCTAGGATGTTGTGAGTTTGATTCATATGATTTATATGCTGGGACGTTTTTTAAAAAAGGAATTAGACTTCACTGCCTTTGTACTGAAAGCATTGTTTTTCAAAAAGTGCCTTGCAAAAGGTGCCTTGCTCAAAATACCATCCAATATAGGATAGGAGAAACATGAGAAGCCCTTCTATTCTATCACCACTTATAATACTAGACAACACAGTAGCCATCGTAGAGACCTTCAAGTTCCTAGATTCTATAATACCCCAAGACTTAAAATGGTCAGCTAACATCAAAAATGTCATCAAAAAAGCACAACAAAGAATGTTCTTCCTGCACCAACTCAGAAAGCTCAGACTGCCCAAGGAGCTGCTGATACAGTTCTACAAAGGAATCATTGACTACATAATATGCACCTCTATTACTGTCTGGTATGGCATTGCAACCAAACAAGACAGACACAGACTTCAATGGATAATTAAGACTATAGAAAAAATAATTGCTGCAAACCTACCCTCCATTGAAGACCTGTATACTGCACAAACCAGAAAGAGGGCTGAGAAAATAACTACAGACCTGTCACACCCTGGACACAGTCTGTTTCAACGTCTTCCTTCCAGACGTCGCTATAGGGTATTGCAAACCAAAACAAATTAATCTACCTAGTAGGGATATATCACTATTGTCCTTCTCATCTTTCTTATTACCTATTACCTATTCTCATATTTGTATGATAATTAACTTGTTGCTTGTATTCTGCAATCTATAGTAGTTGTTTTATTTAGTACCCTAGTATGACTTATAGATTGCTTAGTTAGAATTCTATAACTGTACTAGGCCTATCACAAAAGTATATCTTAGGACAGGATGGATGTATTTTATGACATGATGAATATGTTCGTGACAAGATGACATGAGGAATGTATTTGTATCAATTGTAGCTTATATGTACACTGAGAGCATATGCACCTGAGACAAATTCTTTGTCAAATCATACTTGGCCAATATTCTATTCTATTCTGTTCAGTTCTATTCTATTCTGTTCAGTTCTGTTCTGTTCTGTTCTGTTCTATATAAACTCATTGGTTGAAAGTACAAAATAAAAAATATTGTGTCTGCCAATTGCTCCTCTGATTACAACTCACTCTTTCCCTTATTTTTTAAGCTTCATAAATTAGGGTAATAATAACAATGGAAAATTACTTTTCACTTATTTGTGCCATGGATATTTTCATGTTTGAACTAATTGCTGTCTAATTTAGGTTTGCTAATGAGTACAAATTATTAATGACTTAGTTTAATGTCTTGTTACAAATACTGATGTTATGGAGGAAGGGCTTAGAAAACACTAGAGTAATGGTGCAACCTATTTAGGAAACTCCAAATTCTACTCTTCAGTGGGTTTCATTTGTGTGAAGCTCTTGATGGATCGCACTGAATTATTTCATAGCATAAATATGAAACTCACATTCTGAATAAAGTAATCCTAAGGCAAATCAGAATTGAAGATTTCATGTAAGTTATTCTTATTGCAAGAAGAAAAGTAACACAAGAAGATAAGAAATGCTGCCCATCTCACACACCAGATTCCCGCTTTCTTTTCTCCCCAGGCCACTTTAATGTGCAAAGACAATTTCAGTTGAATAAATGTTGTGCAGATGCAAATATATTTTCTGATTGCCAGGGGTTTTCCCAAGTGCAGTATGATCCCATATTATTAGAATTGCACCAGAGGAATGAATGCCTTTATGTTGCAGAGATGTTTAGAAACATTGGTTGTGTCCTAGCTAGGCAGGAAAACGATGACGGTAACAACATTGGGAGACAAAGTCCAAACCAATGGATTAAGATTCCTAAATAAAAATGATCTATAATAGAAAGCATTTTAAAATAGAAAGGGGAGGACTAGACAAGAAGGGTAGCCAACTAGCATATAAAGAATTTATAATAAGTAATTGAAGCTACAGAATTAGAAGATTAATAACAAGAAAGGGTGAGAAGGAAGAGGTAGAACAAGGAAAGAGAAGGAATGAAAGAAATAGGAAGATATATATCAGTGATTCACAAACATTTTAGTCCATCGCCCCCTTGGGGCTACCAACTCATCCTCAATGTCCCCCACCCCCACCTCCTATAAATAGTGAAGTATTGTGGGACAGAGGAGACTGGAGACATATGTGCCCCAAAACAGGCTTTTATTTAACTCTAACAACAGTGAGAACTACAGCAGCAGCAAAACCCCTGCTGCTGTTTTTTATACTTAGCGCCTAAGCGCGCCTTAACCAATCAGGAATTAACAGGCTATTTCTATTTTTTTAGGACAACCTACAGAGACTGAGGGACTTGCTGCCTTCAGCTCCAGGAAGGCTGGTAAGTCCCAGATATAACAACCCTATTCCTTAGATGGTTTAGCCGGGGTGCATATATAATCATCCAGGTAGGTGGGGCATTTCGCAACCTGTTGGGGCCTGCACAGTTCAGTCTGCACTGGCGATGCGGTGGAGGAGGTCTTCCCGTCTGAACCTCTGAATCCGCTGCCGGTGGATTCTGAGAGACTCCGGGGGCAGTCGCTTCCCACACTGAAGACCCTCCTCTGGTTCCTGGCATTCCTGTTAAACAACAGTCCGGTGAGTCCCCGTCTTCTTCCTCGGTTGTTTCTATGGGGGGAGGAATGTTAGGATTAAGCCCCAGGCTGTTTCACCCGGCGAGGCCTTTGGCTTTGTCACTCCCCTTAGTTGGCCTTTGACTTTGTCACTCTCCTTAGTTGGTCGATGTGGTGCCGCCACTGGGTACCATCAGGTAATGCGACCACATACGACCTGGGCCCTTTAATATCCACTACTTCAGTTAGAACCCATTTACTTTTCTCATTGTAGTTTTTAGCGTAGGCCGCATCCTTGATGTCAAGTTGCCAGATCTGGTTGGTTTTTGTTGATGTGTTGGGTGCATATTGTGAGTGCAAGCGGTCTAGGACTGTCCGGAGTTTCTGGCCCATGAGCATTTCTGATGGGCTGTAACCCGTTGACTTATGTGGGGTTACGTGTTGCCATGATAAAAATTTATTGATTCTTTCCTGCCAAGGGCCCGGCCTTTGTTTGCTCAGGTCTTCCTTGGTAGATCAGACCACACGCTCTGCCATGCCGTTGGCCGCTGGATTATGGGGTGTAATGAGTGCGTGGCAGATCCCCCTTTCCCCTAGATACTGCTCCAGGGTCCCCGAATTAAATTGGGGTCCATTATCCGAAACTATTAAGTCCGGAAGGCCATGGGTGGCAAAAATGGCATTGAAAGCCTTAATTATGGCTTCGGAGGTGGTTGATGACATTAAACGGACCTCCAGCCATCTGGAGAACACATTGACCACCAATAAAAAATTTTCCCCATGGAAAGGCCCAGCAAAGTCAATGTGGAATTGTTACCACGGTCCTGATGGCCATTCCCACTCCCTGGGGGATGCTTTGGGCAATGTCGGCTTTGACTCCTGGCAATGGGCACAGCTTCCAACCCAAGGGTGAATCTGATCATCCATTTTAGGCCACCATAGGAAGACCCAGGACATAACCGCATGTAAGGTTTTGTCCCTGGCTGTGGTCTTAGCAACCTGACCTGTGGTGACCAGCCCAGGCTGGCAAACCTCAACCATGAGAACAGGGTATTCTCCCCTGTCTTGATCCTCTGTAGTGGCCAAAGGGCAGCGGCTCAGGGCGTCTGCATGGCCCAGGGATTTCCCAGGGTGGTAAACAATGTCATAGGAATAAGCGGCTAAGAACACTACCCAGAGCAAAAACCTCAGAGATATGGCCGGGAGAGTGAGCCGGTTGCCCGCTAACAGGCCAAGTAATGGTTTGTGATCTGTTACTAGGGTGAAACGGCAGCTGTACAAATACTCATGGAAGCGTCTAACTCCCACTATAATGGCCAGTGCTTCCTTATTGACCTGGTTATAATTGCGCTCAGGGGCGGATTAGGTGCACAAATAGTAGGCGATAGGGGCTTTCCAGGCCAGAGGGAAGCCTGTGGCTTAACACCGCCCCCACCCCAAACGGGAAAGCATCACACGATAACACCAGGGGCAAGACAGTATTATAACGAATAAGGAAGCTGTCTGCAGATAAAAGTTTTTTAACCCCCTTAAAAGCAGTGTCCTCTTTCCACCCACACACACAGGTGGCATCCTTCATTAAGAGCTTGTGCAGGGGCTCTACCACCGTGGCATTGTGTTTTTAAAAAAACAGCATAAAAGTTCAGAAGTCCCAGAAAGGCCTGCAACTCTTGCCTCTTTCATTTTTCCCTTTTTTATATAATTTTTAATTTTAACACTTTAAGTCATCCTAGAATCACCTGCAAAAACCATAAAGAAAGAGAACAAACAACTTTAAATCTATTTCCTCCCTGGTGGTTTCATCCAGCTTCCTTTTGTTGAAGTCAGTTATCAAAATCTTCTTTAATCCTTATCCTTCCCGTGATTTTATTTACAATTACTTTACCTTTAACCTATTCCCTTCTGGGTAAAGAGGCCCTTTACATATGCTTCCCTCCTTTGCAAATTCTCTTTCCCTGCTTTTCTCTTAGCATTCTCATTATACTAATTCTTTTCCATTTCTTTCCCCTTATTTCCCTTCTGAGTCATGTATTTCATATTACGGATTTCCCCTGCTTTACTCCTCACCCCACTCCCTCTGTATTTGTATTTTTTGTGTTTCTGTCAGCCATTATCTTTTCACTTTTTTTGGAAGAACTTTTCAACTCCCCTGTTTTTTTGCACCTTAACATACCCCTCCTTTTTAACCAATCTTTGACCCCTTTTCTTCCTCCTTGACTTTTTCTTTCTTCTGTTAATATTCAATGTCAATTATGTTTTCAAAGTTTCCCTTTCCTTTTCCAGAGCTATTTGTAGTTGGCAGAATCTATCCAGCAATACCCACATTTCTTCCTTCCATCGCTTCATCAGTTGTTCGAAAGAGTGACAAGAATTCAACAAAGGTTGTTCAAAGTCTATTATTCTCTCCTATATTTTGCTTCTGTTTACTCTTCCCTGGTCTAAATCATCCAATTTCAGTCATAGATTTTTAAACCTCACGGGTTTAAAGTCCATTTTAAAGTCCATTTCTTCTTTCCAATTTTATCCCTTTTTTAAACAAAATGTTAGGTTGTTATACTCCAATCGCGTCAACTATTTTCGACAAGGTGCTTCTCTCTAGATTTCCAGAGAAATGCCCTTTTTGAAACCCACCATTTTCTTCCAAACCACATTCCCCTCCAAAATGCCGAATCACTGCTTTTGAGCTTTTACAGGAATTCATTTATTATTTATTATTTGCACTTCCATACCACCCTTCTCTCCGAAGGGACCCAGAGCGATGTACAGCCAATAAAAAACATATACATACAAGCAACACTTTAAAACTCAGTTAAAAGATAAATTAGTCAGTGGCTGAGAATTTAGAAAAAACTGAAATATAAAACCAATTTAAAACAGATTATAAATTTTAAAAAATTAAAAAATTTTAAGCAGGAGGAGATGTGACTAGGCCAAACGGGCCTGAGTAAAAAGATAGGTTTTTACAGCATGGTGGAAAGCACGGTGGTCCGATATAGTTCGAATCTCTGGGGGGAGGTCATTCCAGAAGGTGGGTGCTGGCCACAGAGAAGGCTCTCCCCTTGGGGGTCACCAGCTGACATTGTCTGGCTGACGGCAGCCTGAAGAGGCCCTCTCTGTGGGAGCATACTGGTCAGTGGGAGGCATTGGCTGGTAGAATGCGGTCCTGTAAGTATCTAGATGCTAAGCCATGGAGCGCTTTAAAGGTAGTCATTAACACCTTGAAATGCACCTAGAAGCCCACCGCCAACCAGTGCAGCTCGCGCAGGAGTGGGGGTCACATAGTCACTCCCATTGGCCCCCATAATCCCCCGCATGGCTGTATTCTGTACCAGCTGGAGCCTCCGGATGCATCCCAAGGGGAGCCCCATGTAGAGAGCATTACAGTAGTCTAGGTGGGCCATGACAAGTGCTTGAGTGACCATCCACATGGCATCCCAATCTAGAAAGGGGCACAACTGGCAAACCAGGTGAACCTGGTAAAAGGCCCCCCTGGTAACAGCAGCCACACGGTCAACCAAAGACAGCCGTGCATCCAGGAGGACGCCCAGATTGCGGACCCTTTCCTTGGGGGGCTATATTTTGCCCCCAATAGTCAGTGATGGAGTCAGCTGGTTATATCAGGATGCTGGAAGCCACAGCCACTCAGTCTTGGAGGGATTGAGTTTAAGTCTGTTGTGCCTGATCCAGATCCGCACGGCCTCCAGGCACTGGGACATCACTTCCACGCCATCATTGGGGTGGACCAGGGTGGAAATGTACAGCTGTGTATAATCAGCGTACTGATGGAATTCCACTCCAAAGCCACGGATGATGTCCCCCAGAGGCTTCACATAAATATTGAACAGGAGAGGTGAGAGGACTGACCCCTGTGGCACCCCACAAGTGAGGCACCATGGCGTCGACCTCTGCCCCCCCTGCCAACACAGTCTGTGACCAGTTGGAGAGGTACGAGGAGAACCATCGAAGAACGGTGCCTCCCACTCCCAACCCCACCAAACCGGCACAGTATGATATGATGGTCAATGGTATCAAAAGCCACTGAGAGGTCTAATAGGACCAGGATAGAGGAGCAACTCCTATGCTTGGCCTTTCAGAAAATTTTTACTTTATTTTGGCTCACCCCCTTTACAACAAATTTGTTGAAAAGTACTTTTATGGATGCAATATTTCCTCTCGACTAGCACTCCTTCTATTGCTTCCATCTTGTTGTTACCATCTGTTCCGTTCTTCACCTAAATGGCTACCATATGTGCCTTTCTCCCACATGGAGAATAAGAGAAAGACAGCTCTAAACATGCTGACTGCCATTGGTTTCATCGCTCTGTCATCGCTTTGCTCTTCAGGTTCCTCTCTGGGGCAGCTTCGGACCCCCTAGGGAAAATTGAGGGAAAATAAGGACTCATAGTCAGTGCCTTGGCTGTTTCGTCCTCTTCTGATGAAGATTGGAACCAGAAGTCTGAAACATTTTACATGTTATGTTTATAATTACTCATGCTGGGCTCAGTGATAAGCTTCCAAATATCAGGGAATAACAGTAGAAAAAAATTATGATTTCAACTTTTGCTTGTGAGCTTCATAGAAATATTTTATTTATTTTTCTATCATATTTAATAATGGCTTACCCCCCCCACAGAGGAACCCGAATAGTGTACAATAAAATATCAAATGCATAAAAACAGTGTATAAAATTTAAAAGAGGCAATGAATGTTAGAAATTTATTAAGGGGTGGGAACGAAAGGCTTTCAGGGCACTAACCAGCCCCATGGCTGTGTACTCCTATGTGTGCCCTAAGCAGGGATACAGAACCATGTTTTTATGCCTTTATGGAAGGCCAAGAGAGTAGGGGGCACCTCACTCTGTGTGTGGGGGGAGGGGGGGAGAGTGATCCATAAGACATAGGCAAAGTCAGAGAACATTCTCTTCCTTGACCATTCCAGTCAGAATTCTTTGGCTGACGGGGTCTGCAACATACCTTCCCTGCCCCACTGGCTGGGATGGAGATGATTCCATAGATCAGAGGTTTCCAAAGTTTTTCAGGCTGCAGACTCCAAAACCTATTGTTGCTACATGGTGGACCCCATTCCCACAAATTAAACTAATTACTAATCGACAATTCATGTATATTACTTTTTCCAAATTTTTCTTGACCTGTCCGCAAACCCCCTAGCATTTGCCACGGACCCCAAGGGGTCCAGGAACCACAGTTTGAAAAGCTGTGTTCTATAGATAACCTGGCCCCATGTCATGTATCACTTAAATGTCATAATCAGCCCCTTGAATTAGACCTAGAAGCAGACTGACATTCAGTGCAACATGTGCAGCAGAGTAGTTAACACATGCCATTCTTTGGATGACCAAGATTGTCCCTGTGACCACATTTTGCATCAGTTGAAGCTACCCTACATTTCAAGAGTAGCCCCACGCAGAGCACATTGCAGTAGACCAAACAGGAATGCCAAGAGCATGAGTGACCAAGCAGAGAGGCTCCTTAACCGTTAAAGAATGTAACTGTAACTCAACATGAAGCTGAGCAATGGTTGTAAGTAAAGGAAAAGCCCAGGATTACGTACTGGGTCTCTCTGCCATAGTGCAATTTCATCTGAGACAAAAATAATAACTCCCCCTCCATTCTACAACCACTCTGTCTTACCAGGTTTCAGTTGAAGCCTGTTGTCACCCATCTAGGTTCCCAAAGCCTACAGATATGGTGAAAGAATGAAAGCTATCTTATTGTCTACTGTGCAAAACAAAATGGTGGATTAAGATGGACCTTGGCCTAATCCAGCAAGGTTATTATATTCTTAGTGGGTCGTAAAAATCCAAGTCACTATATAGCAGCAAAATTTGTTTTTCTGTTTTGTTTTCACCTAGTGGTTGTGCCAGATTTTTCAGACCTGTAATGAGTATTTAGAAAATGTGATCCTCCATTTGTGCAGATTCTCATATGGACATTTATGAAATGATCAGTGTCATTCCTCTTTTCTGCTCTTGCTTTGGTTGGATAAATGAAGTAAGATTCAATTTCTTTTTTTCCTCCTTTTTTTCTTTTCTTTTTGCCTGACCTGATTTGGCAAAGAATAACTTTTAATTTTAACTTAATTTCAAAGAAAAATAGTCCTCTTCTGCTGGTAAGAGACAGAATGAGGCCATTGAATAGCCAAAGACGCTCTAAATAATATCAGCAGCTGGTGGCCAAGAAGCTTGAAGTAAAGTTGGGATGCTTCTCTGTGTTGCACAATTTGCATAAGTAAAAACTGAAAATAGACTGCAATCTCAAGACCAGGGGAAAAAAACCTGAATCATTTCAAGGAATTTATTTATTTATTTATTTATTTGCATTTTTATACCGCCCTTCTCCCCGAAAGGACCCAGGGCGGTGCACAGCCATATAAAAACAATTAAGACAATTAAACAGACAACACATTAAGAGAAAATTTAAAA
>JANHFO010003575.1:49668-62493 GCA_032468095.1 Pareas carinatus | reverse complement strand
AGACTTTTGTACCTACTGCACTCTGTGATTGTGTGATACTGGTTTCCATCGCTACTTCCTAGCCCACAGCGTTTTTCACTGCACGCACCATCTGCTTGTTCCTAACATTGGTTCTAAGCCTAGGGGACTAACATCTCTCTCTCACCCATCACAAGATCTACTGACCACACCAAGCCCTTATAAGCAGAACACCAACACTGACATCCCCTAAAAATCCACTGAAGATGTTATCTAGCCTGATAATGAAACATTTGGAAACCAGCCCATAAGTTCAGAGAATGAACCTCTACTCTCATTTAATTTAAAGATCTGGGTAATTGCAAATGCTACAGAATATTCTTCACATCTAAGATTTTACTCTAGAGATCATTTTCTTAAATTAAGACTGGTAAAATATAAGAGAAAGTCTGATAAGCATAAGAGAAAACTTGATGAGAATTACTCTATTTGCAGTACTTACTACTTACTCTATTAGGAGATATTTAAAAGCACTGATGTTGCTAGGTAGGTTAAACAAAACATGAGCAAGTAGAGAGTTCATTGCTCCTGAACTTGTGATGCATGTGCAGTGAAAGAAAACCAGCCATTCTTATTCTTAAATGTTAAATTGTACCTGTCAAATCTATTGACTATATAATAGCTGCTATCTCTTAAGCATCTTAATACTTTTTGTACTGATTGCTACTAGGTGTGCTGACTCCTTGTGTGAAATATGGGCAGGTTGTCTTGTATTTAGCAGCTGTTTCATCCTATTCCACTCTATAGACACACATAAGTTGTTCTCTAAACATTTTAAAAATTATTTTAGGGATTCAATAGCTTTAAACTCAGTTCAATGATAAGTAGGAATCCATGGCAAAAGAAACAAATGAAAGAAGGAGCTCATGTGGACATAAAGAACAGAAGATCTTAAGAGTACAATGGGAGGGGGAATCCAATATGAAGAAAAATACATGTCAACAAAGAAGGTCTCTCACACACAAACATAGCTTAATGACAAGCTGAAAAAAAGAAAAGGCATGTATAGAAAATGAATACAAAAAACTATTCCAGATCACAAAAGAAAAATATAAACTTTGCGGAACAGTATTGCTGGTGTCAAAAAAGAAAAAGTTCAGAACACATGAATTGAAGAAAACATCAAACATGCTGTTATATGTTTGTTAAATGTCAGTCTTGGGTTCTGTTACACAGATGTGTTCTTGGGTTCAGCTTATGGCCACTCACTCACACACTCAGTTCCAAATAAACTGAACACTGTGGCACGAATGGTTCTTTAAAAATACACAGAGACCCAGTGAATTTAAAATAACAACAAACTTTTACTGATTATATTTGCTCTATCTCACACACACTCATATTCACACATCCACACTTACCCAGTGACCACTCCTAGACTGCCAAGCCCTAGCTAGGGGAATGGAAGCTGCCAAGTCTGGGATCCAGGCCAAAAAAAGGGCTTGAGCAGGCTTTGGGACCTCTATTTATCCCTCAGGGTATGCAAGGGAGGGACTTTCATTCAACCCTCAACTCCTTTGTCCAAGTAGCCTTGGGAGGAGTTTTCCATGTGCTTGAGCTCCTGTGTCCTTTAATGACTTCCTGGTTTTTGTCCACCCTGCTTTATCCACCCTGATCTTGACCCTGTTAGGTGTGGTGGTCTTTGGCCTAGTCTCACAGTTCTCTATACTTCAGTATTTTCATTCATGATCTGGATGGATGGAATGCTTATCATATCTGAAACTAATTCAAAATTGGGCAGAATAGCTCAAGCAGACACAAAATTTGAAGTGCCTTGATTAGGTGGGAAGATGGGTTGAAAGTGACAGGCTGAAATCTAACAATAAGTGAAAAAATTACAACAAAAGTCACACGCAGAAGTTTGGAATTAAGAATACATGCTTTGGAATACTAATATCTTAGAATGGTAGATACTTGCAAATTGAATACGAGCTGTTCGTGGGATGTGGCTGTAAAAAAACAGATACAATTTTAATCTGCTTGAACAGTAGTATAACTGGCCAGACCTCATTTCAAATACAAATCTAGTTTCTGGGTACCATTGGTGAAAATGGTTAGGAATGGATATTTAGCTGCTTTGTTGTCAAAGCAAAAGAAGAATAAAAAGGTACGGTTTGCCTAAATATATGAATTTTAAGACAGGAACAATCCAACCATAGTCTTATTTATCACTCTGATATGCTAATTTGCTGGAAAATCTTGATTGCAATTGGAATGCTAGTACCCTGCTTTTGGATGTGAAAGTTTTAAATGTGAAATGTCTTTAAAAGCTCCATAGATTATCTTACCCCTTCAAACACAATTTCCAACAAACTCGTCCCATTTATTGCTTTATTTTATGCATATCTTCAGCAGGATCACAAGAATATGGTATATCATAACATAGTGCAAGGAGGAGGTTAAATTAAAAACATAACTCTCAATTTTATTGAGACAGTAAAGACAGGGGGGGGGAGTTGCCATCTGTTTAAGAGACAAATACTGTCTGCATTCTCTTGTGCCAAAACAACAAAACACATAACTGTGATAATGTAATGGTTTCTTATAAGTCATTTCTCAAATGCTATTATTTTTTCAGATTTTTTTATTGCTTTTCTTAGTTCAAAGACCTTGACTTGAAGATAAATATTTGGGTTAAAATAAGCTCATTAGGGGATATATGGCAGCCATTCTGAGAACTTTAACACCCTATAAGTCTATTTAAAAATAATGTAGATAAAGTTGGTTTGTTTCATGGAATAAAAGGAGCTTTATTTGACTGACACTAAATAATAAGCTCGCTTTGTTTATCAGCATTTAGCAAGCTTTGCAGCTCTCTATTCAAATCTTTTGCCTTAAAGAAGAATCATAATTGTTTTGCCACCATTATTTTCAGAAATGTCAACTTGGTAGCCTAATCCAAAAAGCTACATTCAGATAATGTTGCTTTGAAATGGCAGCTTTAAAAGAAAAACAATGTAATCATCACAGTTATCTAGATTATTATTATTTTATTATTATTATTTTATTACACTTCAGTTGGGTAAAGAAAATTTTATACCATCTCCTTAGGATATCAGATGAATTACATTTATTTATTTTTATATTTTTATACCGCTCTTCTCCCCGAAGGGGCCCAGGGAGGTGTACAGTCATCTAAAAAACATATAAGGACCACAAAAATACAAAACAAGACAATTATTTCTAAAAACAATTTAAAATATATATAAATTTATAAGGCCAGAAATTTAAAAAGCCGGAAAATATATCCAATTTAAACAATTTGAACTGCAGCAAGTATTCTACACATTTGAAGTCATTCATTCATTCATTCATTCTTTCATTCACTCATTTAAAAGATTTAAATATAGCCATTTCTCTTGTATAACAAACTCTGGCCATCTCACAATTGCTTTTGCTTAAGATTTTTCAATTATGTCAACTGAATGATCAAATAACAGATATTCTTCTTCACTGTGTTATATTTATCACTTAATGGTCAATATGTTGGTGGATTAATGGTGGGAATGATGTAATATTGACAAAGTTCTGGGACATTTCTCTTCTTCCTCTTCCTCTTCCTCTTCTTCCTCCTTCTCCTCTCTCGTCTCCTCCTTCTTGGCTTACAAAAGAATTTACCTGTGTTTGTCAAGGTTTAAATGGCACGCCTTATTTTGATGTTGACACACATGTACCACCTCCATCTTCAACCTAAGTGTTTTCTTTGACATCTTTTGCTTTAATTTTTTTCTGTGATATAAACACTTTTTTAATAAACTAAAATTAAATCAGACTCTTAAAGTATAGAATTGTGTGAATATTGTAAGATGTAAAGCTCTAATAATATATGTGCCAGTAAATCTACGACAGTTTCATGTCATACAAATTAAAAAGTCACTCACTCTGGAACTTTCTCCAGTTTTATAAATTAAATTGTCTGTATGATTTCTTGTAATGTCAAAAGTTATGCCATTTTGTTTTATTTCTTCTTGATGGATCTCTCCTATTTCAATATTTTCCAAGCAATTATTAATTTGAAGACGTGTGGCAAATATCTTTAGTTTGCATAAATCTATATATACAGTATAAATGCAAAAAACTGACTGACTGACTCATCACCAGATCTCAAAAACCATAACAGCTACAAACATGAAATTTGGTAAATATATTCGTTTGAGCATTTAGGCACTCACTAAGAAAGGATTTTTCAAAATATTAATTCTTAAGTAAGTTATTTTAAATTGCTAATTCCAGATGGGTAGAGGGTTCTGATTGAACAAAATATCCAACATTGTTTGCTACCTTTCTCCTGATTGGAGAGCTTTCGTAGCCTGTTGTTTGATTTTGAGTTTTTCAGGAGAGCACAATTATAGCATTCTAATCTCCAAACAGGTGAGGAGTAGCAGGACAGGTGAGTGCGGGGCTGGATAGGAGCAGCAGGCCCGAAAATTTCAAAATGGGAATTGGGGAGGAAATCTGGCCTAGATCTCCTTTGCAAAATCACTCAGGCCTGGTCAGGAGTCTCTGCTTCTTTTACCTCTCATTTTCTCTGTCTATTTCTCTCTGTTGTTTTCTTTCTCTCATTCCCTATGTGTTTCTCTCTCTCTCTCTTTCTCTCTGTGTCTCTCTCTCTCTCTCTGTGAGTGTGTGTGTGTGTGTCTGTCTCATTCACTCCCTCACTTTATCTCTCTCTGATTCTCTCTCCCTCGCTGCCTCTTTCTCTCCCTTTCTTTCTGTCTCTCTCTCTGTCTTTGTGTCTCAGTCTCTCCCATTCTCTCTTTCCCTCTCTTTCTATCTGTCTCTCTCTCTCAAAAGCAGGAACAAATATCACATTAAAAATGTGATATGATTTTTTATGATTTTGTTATAATTTAATAAGCTTCTTAAATTTTGCTACATTAAATAGGTGCCTTTTATATCAATAAAATGGAAGTTCTCTGATCATTATTTCACAAATGTAGGTGACTTTGAAAAAATTAATATTGATGGGGCTCAAGATTTCAAATTGTGAATTTGGTGGTCCCCGAGTTCAAAAAGGTCGGCGAACACTGCTACACACAGTGCCTAGTGAGGCTTTAACCCCATACCTTTAGCTCACAAGCTGCTCCTCTTTCTCTTGGGTATCTCCGTCCCTTCCTTTTTCCCCTTCGTGTACGGGGCCTTCCAGATCAGTGACTGAGTATCAACCTGTCAGTGGTTCCCTGGGTGAAGAGTTGTTCCTCAGCGATGGCAGCTGGATTTACCAATTTCTTTTCCTTTTTAAAGAAGCCCCAAATGAAGCTTTCTATTAAAGCAGTTAGGAAGCAACTGTTGTGAGTTGCCTCAGTTGGGATACACCTTAGCTGTCTTTGCTTAACAGCTCGACTGACATTCATGCCTTCACTATAACTCAGTTTCTCCATCCTAAGATGTCTATGAGCTGAAGTTCACACAGCAAAAAATTGTCACGTTGTGTTGTTTAAGTCTTTCCCAGGCAAGCCTAGAGCTTGCACTGTGGATCTTCTACAGAGAGAATAGGTTTTGACACCCATATATTTAATACTTCAACTGCAAGGCGCAGAAGCTTCAACTACAAGGTACAGAAGCTACAATCGCACCTAAAATCAGTGTTGGAGAAATCAAATCCAAGATTCCTCCAAAACAACTAGCCACTTGCAGGCCTACAATATCTGTTTAGTAAATCTGCATTTGACCACTTTGATTAAGTTCAACCTTAATCATATACAAATTCATCGAGCTTAAAAAACATCAGTAGTATCTCAATTTAAAACTTCCAGTAGCTTCACTGATTACATGCTTTTTTTTCTTACCCAACATTCAATTTTCTTGGTAATCCCTGTAGCGAAGCATGGATACCAGCAGCTAGTAAGTATTTTTTTTAAAAAAAAACACTCCATTAGTTGCAGCTAGACAGATCATTTAAATATGTCAAAACTTATGGTCCAGAAATATAATTTCTTTGTTTCTGTTGTTTAAACCAGTGAGACAATAAGTTTGCAGCTTTCTTTCTTCATTCTCAAAGAGTTCTGACTGAAAATTAAAATGCTCCAATTATTATATTCATGTAAAAAGAGAAATGGATTGAATGAATACAAGTCAATGAAAGTAATACACTGAGGTAATTTTGTTATACAGCAAAAAAGAATGAGAATTGAATTACACACAAAATAACCGTGAAGAAGAGTAAGTAGGTCAGGAAGAAGGAGAAGATCAAGGAAGTCATGGTCGAATAGGGTTGATGAGAAAAAAGAAAGAAGTTCAAGAACAAAATGTAATCTATAGAGCAAGTAATATGGTGGAAGCAAGAATGTTTGCAAAGATAAAAAGATATAGAGATCATAATGTCAATAAGAACATAATTTAGATATAATTCCTTTTCTTATCTCGTGCCTTTAATTTCTTCAGTATATTATTTACATCCTTTTTATGCTTTGCATAATTTTACTTGGAAGGACAGAGGCTGAGTGGGGGAGGTGGGATCTGTTGTTACTCAACCACCTACCTCTACGGTGCTGTTCCCCCATTGGCGACCCCAAGCCAACTGCCAGACCCAAATCTTGCAAAGGAATAGGAGGGTTGGTGCCATATTTCTTACATCAGAAATAAGAACTAATTATATTTAACATGCATTGTTATTTAATCCATAATCACATGTACAAAAACCGAAAAGAAATCTTTTTTCTTGAAATCCTTGAAAACATACATATTTGATTCTCCTTCTTTTCTTCAAATAAATGGAGATGGATCATGCCCTGAGCAGACAACATATTTTTACTTTCAAAATTATAATAACTTAAGAATTGTTCAGTTGAACACACATAGATTCACATCCTTTCTTTATTGTATAATCTGTAACAAACATGTGAATTCCTTTGCAAACAAGAGAATACTGTTTGTAGACATTGTTTGAAGATTCTGTTCATTGTTCAGTGGTTCAGTTGCTTCCAACTCTGTGTCAGGATCGTCTCTCAGGAACTGCTTCTTTGCATTCTTACATGCTCATTTTCATGCTCTCAGTCATAGTATCTAACTATCTTGTCTCCTGGCGGTCTCTTTTCTGATTGACTTAGGGATTTTTTTTTCCAAGCAAGATTTTTCTTGCTTTCTCACTATGTGCCCAAAATATTTCAATTTCACATTCATTGTTACTGATTCTGGTAAGTTGTTTGGTTTTATTTCATCTAGTACTGAGTGATCTGTTCTTCTTATTTTCCAAGTTATTTGCAACCATTTTTTCCAATGTGATAGTTCAAAAGCATCCATTTTTCTTCTGACAGACTTTGTGATGGTCCAGCGATTAGAACAACATACTGGCACAGGGAAGACATGTATTTGACCATTTGTTTTTGTCTTCCCAACAACTATTTGTCCTTGCTCAGCTTCCTCAAAAGTCCTAATAATTTTAAGCTCAAATCAATTTGAATGAGACTTGCCTCCCACTACCCTTCCTAAATCTACCAGGTCAGTGTGCAGTGTCTACCTCAATGATCATTGATCCAAAAAACTGCATCAAGGACAACTACTGAGAGTTTGATAACTAAGATCATTTTTGAACTGAGGATTTCTACATCTAATTCACATCACACACTACATTCTTTTATTTAAATAAGCTCTAAAAGCTTTAAACTCTCTTTTTTGACATGACTGCTAGGAGACTATCTGCACTGAGGTGCAACTATGATTTCATCAAATTCAAAGTAATGTTTCATGTATATTTGGGAATAAGGATAAGTAAAGTTGAACTCATCTGCTGTACTTAAAGTGAGAAAAACTAGTTCCAAATAGCTCCTACTTATCCAAGTTTAGTCCTCATTCTGACTCAGAATGCATTATTAGTGAATAACCCAATCTGATACCTTTAAAACTACAATCCATAGTAGTGTTGTGGCTTATTTGCATTCTCTAGAATTTAATGTGCTATTCCTCTTCTTGAATCATGGAGTGCTCAAATACATCTAAGACAAAGCATATTTCTCTCTGGTTTCTACCACTGCCCTTGAAAAGCTCAATGATTTTAAGGTAGGTTCTAAATCTGCTTACATTCAGCAATGCTACTATCTTTAGATGCTGAAATAAGGGTACACATTTTCAAATGTTATATTTTCTCTCCTGGAAGTGGCTGGCTTTTCCAGAAGCAAAGAAAATGCCATAACTTCTGAGGGAGAAAAAAAATTGAAAGGGAAATTAAAAGAAATGCTCATTTCAGTGAAGAGTGGGAATTGGAGGATCAATAGGGCCCTTAGAAAACTGATTAAAAGTGTAAATCCAGCAGAAAGGCTCTTTAGCAATGAATGGATCCCACTAAAAATAGATTCCACTCTAAAATTCATGTCAGGCAACCACTGGGGAGTGGATTGGGAAGATTTTAAGAGAAAAAGAGAGAGAAAGAATGGATAGATGGCATGATAAGATAAGATCTAGCTATACTTTGATGAGGCAAAATAGTTAATAGGTCCTTCAACAAGGAATGGTAGGATTTCATTGTTTGTATAAGAGGTACACATCCTGGCAACAACTTGTGAAAAAAGCTACAGCAATTTAAAAGCATGTTGTTGGCACTCTCACAAAATGAATGCCATGGGAGATCACCTATTTAAAGCAAACAAACTGTGAGCTGTCAGCATCCAGTTGCCAAAACGAAAAGTATAAAATCCCAGTACATTTTTTTCCCTGGTCTTCCACGAGACACTTATTAACCTTGTTCCTCTTTGGTCTTATTTTTATGGGCAGGTGGAAAGATACTATACATAAAGCTTAATCTAGCAAGGCCTATTAAGGACCAATAGCAGCAGTTTGATAAACACAGATATACTAAAATTTGTTGGTTTGCTTGATGACATTCAAACAGGTGCTGCTGCTGGCAGTGGTGGTGATTATATAGAACTGGAAACCTGAAAGACAGCAAAGGATATATCAGTGGATGCATAGATGCCTAGGAACACCAGACTGCATATGAACGATATTATCTTTGCAATCACTGATATTTCCAGACTGAGCTAAGAAAAGTTCCTTTTATGAATGAAGTCATTTGAACTCTGTAAGCCAGTTCTGGAGAACCTATGACCCTCCAGGTGTTGCTAGGAATTGCAATTCATTGAATCGCACTGCCATATGATTGAGTTAAATTTTAGGGGTCTGAAAATGGGAAGAAGCACTGGGAATGCATTTTCCCCCAGCTAGTGTGAAAGCCAGAAAGCCAGAAATAATGAGACTGCTTTATGGTTGTGTGAGAGCTAAAGTGATTTTCCCCCAACATTTTCAAAATATAAAGAACCTAAATAGAAATCCCTACCTTTTTTGCTCCTTGACATAGGGAATTGTAGCTCAGCAATATCTGGTGAGTGAGTGATATCCTATTCTCTTTAATTTTTAATTTCTATTCTACCTAGCGTTATGATTCGGATGTATCCATCTGCAGGCAAGGTTGGTACCAATCCTATTTTTGCGTCCTACTTTAAAACCAGCTACTTCCTTCCTAAGTGGCAAAAGCCTCTTTCAAAATATTGACAGAAACGCCATCTATGCAGGAAGTCCTTGCAGTAGCTTCTCTGTAGAATTTTAATTTTGATTTTAATTTTAATTCTATGGAGAAATTAACCCATAACTATTCCATTCTGCAAGCTGACCTAGTTAATGTGGGCCCTCACCTTGTTTTTCTATTTATTGCTTTCAAAGAAGTGGAAGCATTTAGAAATTTAAAAAGTGCTGAATTTAAATTTTTCACAGAACAATTTACCACACCAATCACCAACTTTTACTGGTAGAAGCCAGCAGAATGTCAAGCGTAATAGTAAATTCACCATGAGACTTGTGTTCCCCCATTAAATTGTTTGATATACTCCGAGTACATACTCATAGATGAGAAACAAGGTGAAGGTTTGACCTACCCAGTCATTTCCTACTCTAGGGCACAATACGCATTTCTATTTCTTGAGCAAGAGAGACAGTATAGTCTGAAGACAATTTCCATGGTCATGTGGCCAGCATGATTATACGCCAAAGGCACATGGAATGCTGACACTTCTCAATGAAGTGGTACCTATTAGTCTACTTATATTTGCATGGTTTCAAACTGTTAACTGGGCAGGAGCTGGGGCAAGTAATGGGAGCTCACTCTGTGGCACGAAGTTTAGTTTTCGAACCTAGTCTGTCAGTTCTCCAGCTGACAAGCTCAGTGTCTTTAACCACTTTTTTTTACAGATGACAAAATAGGGAAAATACTTTGATGAATATTCTCAGGGATAAAGTAGCAATTTGTTCAATGTGAGCTCAAGGAATAAAATCCTTTATTAAAAACTAAATAGAAAACTCATGCACTATTGGCTTTGAGTAAGAGATGGCATGGTATGCAAACTTCATCTCCAAAAACAATGAGGAGCCAGGCAATTAAAAAATTAACCAACAGTTGTGCAGGCACTGAATCATCCCTTACTACTAAAAGATTTCATTGCTATTTTTCCTTCACCTTTTCTAAAATTTGCAGCAAGACATTTGATCCAGATATAACACCTTCAGCTTTCCAAAGTTGCTTCATCATGCCAAAGGATACTTTTTTCAATTTTCCCCTCAAGTATTGACACAGCTGTAGTAACACAGCTACTGGAAACGTTGCAATTTAACACTAGGTACACATCTTTTCTTTTTCTTTTTTCCCTTCATTTTGTTTCTCTAACCATATTCCTTCAATCACCACAGATATAAACATGGAAAGTTATAATTAACCAAATTGATGATCAGTACTTTCTTCAGGTAGACTGACCTCAATCCTTAAACCTTATTTTTCAAATTTCTTTAAATGAACAATCCCCTAGAGAATTGAGGAGTAGCTAATAAAAATAGGAAGTTTTTAAATATCCAGTACATTCGGATCCAAAAACTATTGCTTCTCTGTTTTTGAATGCTAGAGTTATCTCTAAACATAGCTTAAAGAAACTTTGTGAATATTATTACCATAGCATTCAATAAATAAATAAAAGGCTTGGCCTGGACTAAGATATTGTACAGTACTTTGGATTTGATTCCAAAGAGGTTTTTTGGAGAATACAGGGTGTGAATGCAATGATTGTCTACAACTCTTTAAAACAGCCATGTCTTTTCATAAGATCACATGTGTAAGATCGATTGCAATGGCATTTGATGGGCAATCTCAAAAGAAAAAAATCAAGGTGACAACCATAATGATACAATCAAACCACCATCTGTTTTTAATTTGTCTTATATGTTTGGCACACCTAAAAAAAAATGCAAAGCTTCAGTTGTACTTTCACAGGTGCCATCTTGACTCTTTTGAGCAAACCCCAAGGATCCTTTTGACTGATCGTTACTGAATAGTCTACTGTACTAACCATTTGATGATTTTTACCTGAGTACAATCTCTCAGGTAAACTTCTTCATTAAAACTTTCTAAGTTTAATGGAAAGTTTTAGAAACTCAGTTAGAAACAATTCACCTCAAAACAACTTTCCTCAACTCAAATATTTCAGTTATTCATAAATTTGGTGCAGTTCATTAATTGACTTCTTCTGAAAACATGAAAGAAAGTGAGCATTTATCTCTGGGGGAAAGAGGGTGCAAGGTAGAATAGTTTTCTCTACACCTGCCACCCTGTCCCAAGTAAAGACAGATCCATGAGCATCAAGCTTAAGGATTTTGATAGCATTAAGGCATCATGCAGTTCATCCACTCACTCCCCAGACTGAAAATGAATTTTGATGCAAAGTCAAATGAGGCTGATAATAAAAGAAAATTGGCCATTCATCTCTATATCTGTTTTTTTTTAAATCAGCACTGTGGCATTAGAGACCAAATGAAAGCTAGGTAATAGCTATGTTATTTATCCTTGTTTAGACTTTTATATTTGTTTGTATCCCACCTTTATTATTCTTACAAATAACTCAGGCAACAATATATCACTGCTAGCTTCTGATACCCGTGCTCCGCTACTGGGATTTCTTGCACTGTTCCCGCCTCACCTCGGTCTCCACTTTTTGTTTCTGGGCATCCTCTTCATCCCTGGGCGATCTCCTGTCCTCTGTCTACTCACAAGTCTCTGCTGTGACTGTTGTCCATCTAGTCATTGCTCTGTATCAGGAATTGGACTTCCTGCGGGCCAGCAATTCCGCAACTCTGGCAAGGAACTATGGGTGAGCCAGGCAGTGTGCAACATACCTGTAGGTTGAGGGTCTCTACACAAGGCTGAGCTTCCCTTTCCCCCTTTTGGGCTGAACGAGGAGGACCCAATCCCCATATGGAAATTGTCAGGGACTCCTGGGTCTCCAACCCAGACCGGGGTGAGCCTATGCTCAATCAGTTCAAAATGTGTGCATGAACATGCATATACAGTAAATACTTTGTAACTTTGTGTAATATGGTGGTGTGGGTGAAAGCTGTAAGAAAACCACTGAATGGCTAGGAAAAGATAAAGAATATCTTAATAGTTCGGAATAACTTATGCCAAAATCATAATTCCTGGCTTCTGAGTTTTTCCACAAACTTCTTTCAAATTAATGAAGTGTTTTGTTGGAGCGTGGATACACGAGGCAGGAGTCAGGCTGATGCAACACGTTTCTTTATTTATTGAACAGCAACTCTAGCAAGCCCGCGCAAACCCCGCGCTTGCTGGCTTTTATAATTGGCGCCCAGACCGGGCGCTAACCAATCACATTTAACTAACCAAATTTGCCCATATAGGGTAACCCACAAGGTGGGGGGGGAGTCGACTTGTCTCGGCTCCGACAAGTCTGGGGATTCCAAGATCCAACACCCCTACCCTCTAGATGGCTTCGCCGGGCTGCAGACAAAGTCATCCAAGTAGGCGGGGCGACGTAC
>JANHFO010003575.1:24641-40868 GCA_032468095.1 Pareas carinatus | reverse complement strand
TCATTATCATTATCATTATCATTATCATTATCATTATCATTATCATTATCATTTAGACTTATATACCGCTTAACAGTACTTTACAGCACTCTCTAAGCGGTTTACACAGTCAGCATATTGCTCCAACAATCTGGGTCCTCATTTTACCGACTTCGGAAAGATGGAAGGTTGAGTCAATCTTGAGCCAGTGAGAATCGAACTGCTGAACTGATTGCTAATGGCAGATGGCAGTCAGCAGAAATGGCCTGCAGTGCTGCTTTTAACCACTGCACTATCCTGGCTCATATACTGAAGCAAATGACTATGTAGCCTATTTTCTTTCTAGTTTATTATTCTGATTCAATAATGAGACCAGAAAATGCTGTAGTTGTGATTGATTCCTACTTTACAAATTCAGGGTTTTTTAGGAAGTATAAAATGGCAATTATATGAAAATATTCAAAATGACTTAAATTATCTTGGTTCTTCAAGTCTTGTTAGGTAGGGATTCATTTTTAAACAATTTGTGAGCTTATTTCCTATATATACCATAGTTCCTCCTTCGAGTTTAAAATAAGCTATACAACCTTTTTCCTATTTTAACTTCATGATACTCCCCCCCCAAAATTTAGGCTGAAGATCCATTGCTGGCCCACAGTCTTAGACTGAGTATTTGAACTTGAATCTTCCTGATACTAGCCTGATACCTTAATCGCTTCTCCATAAACTTTGTTTCCTTTTTACATAAAAATTAAAGCTTAGAATGGGGCAGCAAATTTTTTATCTGCACTTGGAGGTGAATTTTCATGAACTTCGTAAACTTGTGGGCTTTGTGGTTAAGGTATTTGACTTTCATCAGAGAGATACAGATTCAACTCCCACTTATCCAGATAAATTACCTGGGTGTCTGTGAATCAATTAAGTCTCAATTTTGCTATTGTTTTGGGGATAAGAAGTTTGGTACTGAATTTAGGTACAATGCACACTAAATAATACAAAGAATAATCATACGTTGCACTTTGACTTGATTCTAAATGCTATGACATAAGTTACACTTAGCGAAAATGGGCATACAGCAGCATTTACTGGGCTCTGTGCAAAGCAGCTCTGTTCTGCTTCAAGATGGTATCTGGATCCTACTGTACATCCTATAGTAATTTGATTTGGGATGTCACCTCAGACCAGAAAATCAGTTCAGTGCATCTCATGAAGCATCAAGGTGGGGCAAAGACCCCTTTGAATCTGACTCAAAATAGAACAGCTGCTATCATCCAGAATGTTACTTTGACCTGGCACTTGACTTGAAGGAATCTTCCATTTGATTCCATTTAATCAAAGCATCTCTTCAAAGGTCCTTACCTCTCTAGCAGGTCTTTATTACATTCCATTAAGCAAGAGATCATTCAGAAAAGGTAAAAGAGTCAATACTCCCTAGATAATTTTATCTTTTCTGCTAAGCTGGGATGATCTTCATGCTTTGTATATGTACACTTATATATTCACAACATTCATTGTTTATTCTCACAATGTCACAATGAGGCAGCATAACAGGACTTGATGGAGGGATCCACCTCCTCTTTTCCCAAAGATATTTCATTTTGGACTCTTCCTGGAGGTGTCAGGTAGGTCCTGTTACTCAGTTTACATGCCTGATCTAGGCAGCCTGAGCATTTATACTTTTCTCAGGAAGACAAAAAGTATCAATAAAGGAGAAGACAAGAAGTCTCAGGAGCAGGTTAGGCTTCACAGAAGTCATTGCTACAGTATAAATGTCAAAGTTCCTGTATTCCTCTCCTTCAAAGTAACTGAGACAGTTTTCCATTGTAACAGTTCATTGATTTATTAGAGAGGCAACAACAGACAAACAAAAACTCCAGAAGAAAATGCTGACTCTAGTGATTCAAAGTTTTTCCACATAATATTAAGGCAGATGTGTCTTTGATCCAGCCTCCTGTCCCAGGATATCTGTAGCATTGCCATGGGAAGAAGATTGCTGCTATGGTGACCAAAACACATGAGCGGCCAAACTAGATAAGACATTAGTAGTTAATCTTAACAATTTATGTTTTCCCACAGTGTATACTACTTCCCCCTCCCCACCCAGAGATGACAAATTCCCTTTAAAGGATGAGGCAGCATTTTCAGCTAAGCAAATTCAGAAGGAACCTGACATAAACACTGTCAAAGAAATCCATTACCTGAATCACAGGCAATTTGAATTGGTGCCAGTAGCTCTGCAAAGACTTTTTGCATGAGGCAGAGTGCTGGAGAATGTGATTATCCTCAAGTTGCCTGCAACCCTCTAGGTGAACATGATCATTTGTGAACTCCTACTTTAACAAAACGCCTATTATTTGGATTGCTTCAGAAATATTTTGTAGCATATTGTTTACAACAATATAAATTTGCTCACCTGATTCAATTTTCCAAGCTTGCATAATTGATTTTCTTTATGTAATTCATTAACTCTGTTTAATTCATCTTTGTGAAACTGAAATAAAACCTGATACAATGGAGCTCAGGACACAAGTTCATTAATTTTAGATTCAGCATTTATCTTAATAAGTTATGGAACAGTGTGATTTTGTAATATAGTATTATCAAACCATGGACATTTTCCTTTGTCACTTTTTTTTACTTAATAATAAGATTTGAGAATTGCAAAGCATAATTTCAAAGCATAGGCTATGCAAATTTCTAATGCAATTTGAACGTGATATAACAACATTGGACAACCATGGCTGGCTCAGGAATTCTAGCAGCTGAAGTCCACAAATCATTAAAGAGCCAAGGTTGCCTATCCCTGGTATAAGGTTTACTGCTTGAACAGGGGGTTGGAATAGAAGATCTCTAAGGTCTCTTCAACTCTATTATTCTGTCAAACCATTTTTTGTCCAGAGTTTTGTAAATTTTAACCATTAGCCAACTATAGAGAGACATCTATAGTTGGCTAATTACATTTTATTAGATCAACTCAAAGCAAAGGCGTTCTTTAAGTTGAAAGCTTTTTTAAAAGAAAGTATTGGTTGGTGAGCTTTTTGTTTTTTGCTTGTTTGCTTTGCTTTTGTGAAACAAAGAAAGGCTGATCCTTATAAGCTTTCCTAATATCTCACAGCACTGGATGTATTAAAGGAAAACAAAATGTAAATCCTTAAATATGATACTCAATGAATATTTCAACACATAAATTACAGGGTTCTTGCAAACAAGAACAAACTGCTTAAAAGTTCATGATGTGGAAAGTATAAAAAGACTGAAAAAGCATGCAATTGTACCTAGACCATTATCATAGTGACTTTGAGAAGGACATGTTTTAGAAGAACCTAAACTCCCTCTTGTTAGGTTCACCATTTTGAATCAATTGTATGTTTGAAAAATTCTGAAAAGCTTGCAAGGTTTATTAAGCTGATCTGCATTCAGAACAGTTAGAAAGGTGAATCAATCTTTTTGATAAATTAATCCCAAATTTTTGCAGATAGTGCTATGCATGTTGAAGAGACTTCAGGATGAATGTAAAAACGTATTAAGGTTTTCTTCTGAAAGCATCTCAAGGATAAATATTTAATTGCACATTTCACCTTGGCACCTCACCGGGCTGACTCTATTACACTGCAGAGGGATTGAGGGGAGAAAGGAAACTCAAGGGCTATGAGAGAAAAGGAAAAGGTGAGCTCTGAATGGGGAGAATTATTGATCTTAACCACTTACGCTTGCTAATTTAGAGCAACTTTGTTCTATTAAACTGTTTCCTTTCTTACTGAAGTAGGAAAAAAGCAATTTTAAATGTTCCATTGAAATAGTGGCAATGGCACAAGGACACTGGGGTCTAATCCTCTCTCCTCATTGTAATGGATTCTAGCATGAGAGAGAGACCCATATCCATTCTGCCTCCCTCCAAGAAAACTACAACATTGCATTTGTGCAGTCACAAGAAGTTAAGCTTGACGGAGACAAGAAGTTGTCTTTTAAGAGCATCCAGATAATTTCTGGACCGATTCCTTCAGCCAGTTTTGGCCTGAGTGATTAGATACCGCAAAACCCACATTTTTGTGAGTGTGGAGTGGAGGCGTGAAGAAAGGATGTGTTTTTCTGTTACAGTGCTTATTTTGTGGAACTTGTGGAGATCAGATTTAAAGACCAGTATGTTTTGCTGAGCCTTTCCTTAATTTGATTTGTGTAAACTTGATTTGATGTTGCCATTTTAAAAAGTCTCTTTATATTGCTTTAGTGCTGTTGTATTGTAGCTTTTATATTTTGATATTTTGTTTTCTAGGTGAGCTGCTGAGAGTCAGTGGATTGTGATGGAGATAAAGATAGCTAAGAATTAGGAACTGAGAAGCAGGAATTAAGGATTGCTGACAGACAAAGATAAGCTATTAGTCCAAAGAAATCAGTGGCTCCCAGAATTTTCTAGAGCCATACAGTAGGCAGTCTCTTTCAAAAAAAGAATAAGTAGTCTCATTATTTCTGAGGTACAAAAATCTCATTTTTGTGCTGCTGATACAGAATGAGGCTCTAAAGACAAGAGAATAACAACTTTCATCTTCAAACACTCAAGTGCTACATCATCATAATTCAGTTTTTGCCCTATGGAACCCCCATACCTAAACTTTTGGACTACACCAGTCTTTGCCATATTTCTGCTCTCCTTTGCAGGCTAACCTTTGAACTTCTTTTTATGTGCCAGAAAGTCATCTGGAATTACTGACCATTGCTTTTACAGGACACATTTCAGACACATATTGCATTATTAACATTCCTCATGCACCATTTGATGTTCCAGATGATACTTCTCACAATATGCTTGAACTGAAATTAGCTTTTCAGGAACTTCTGAATTATAAATATACATCTATAGGGGGAAAAGACTTTGCATGGAGGCATATGAAGATATTCACATTTGAAGCAGAAAAGGTGTTTTATCTTCAACAAGTATAGATGCACTTGCTTTAACTTTCAGCAGCACCTTTTTTTTTTCTTTCCAAATATATGCAATGATCTTTCATTAGAGCTTCCAGATATACAGTATATGGAAACTAACACTACTTTTCTTCTAAATATCTGTATTCATAGGAAAAATACCTTTGAAGCAGTCAATGTAAAGAGAGAAAGTTGGCTTTATGGATTTCCTTTATCTTGAAATGCCCTATTCCACCAAAGTGGAGGGCTCCATGCTGGCACATCTCCATGCTAGCTCCTTCATTCTTTTGACTGATTGATTGATTGATTGATTTTGTGCAATCGAGTCATTTTCAACTCATTAAACCCATGTGTGTATTTGAAAAGAACAGATCAGTTCTTACTAGAGATAACAAATTTCAAATTATCCTAGTTTCAATCCAATGTGCTAAGACCTAGCTCTCTAGAGAAGGTTCTAGTGCAGTGATGGCAAACCTGTGGCATGTGTACCACAGTGGAATACTTACAGTCCTCTCTGCTGGCACATGAGCCAAGTTGATTCAGCATCACCTCAGAGCTAGGCATGCTCAGAAAGGAGTAGCGGTGCCAGGTGATGCCATCACAGGTCATGCACGTACTCAGAAAGAGAGTAGCAGCACCAGGTGATGATGTTGCAGGGCCATGTGCATGCTCAGAAAGAGAGTAGTGGTGCTTGATGATGACATCACAAGCCGCAACTCATTAGCCACAACTTGTCCAGGCACTCAGTGTCTAAAAGGTTAGCCATCACTGTTCTAGTGCTAGGAAAGGAGAAAGAAAAGGAAAAAGACAGACAGCAATGGACTAAGTTGAAGTGGAGATCAGTGCACTGAAGACATGAAAGACTATGTTAGGGACAGATCATCATGGAGAAAATCCATCTATGTAGTTGATGAAAGTCAACAATAGTTTGATGGTGCATAGCCAATCAATCAATAACTGGAATAATGTGGAAAACAGAAATCACAATATATATTAAAGGTATTTTACATTTACATTAGGACTATATCAATTTCAAATAATCCACAAGAGGAATAATAGAATAGAAACATGTGATATTCTTTTTCTTTACATTCTCTTTTACCGCTTCAGGTCTCAAGAGATATGCAAATTTCTGGTTCTTGCTCTTTTGGTGGCCTCATCATTGTTAATTAATGTTGTTGTAGTGTGTCTTTGATGTTGTCTCTCCATCTTCTTCTGGGTTTGACCTTCTCCTCGTTTGTATATGCCTTGTACAATATGGAAATGTGCGATGCAGACAGAAAAAAGCAAACTTTGTACAGTACAAAATCAATTGCAGATGTTGGAAGGTCTTTGATAAGTGACTAATTTTAAAAGAAATTGCTGAGAAATTAAATCTAACAGAATATGGACATATGCACTGCCGTGAAATGAATTTTCATTGGTCCCTGCATTAATAGCTGTTGCAGGCACATCTCTGGACTGGAGCAAATATACAGCATTAGAAGTCCCTCATTATTAAATGTCACCCTTGATGGGAACCCATGTTTAATAGTATCCTTAATGATATATGAGGGTAATTTAAAATTATCTTTGAACTTGTTTGCAGCTCTACTTTTACTAGCGCATTTTCTTCATTAATTTAAACTTTTACCTATAATCTATATTGTAAACAATTCCGCTGCAAAACCTTCCAGGGCATAGCACTTTTAGCATTATCTTTGAAATGTTATCATCCAAGTCAATTATTCTCAAGAGATGTGTGTCCTTAGTTTAGTGACAATGCAGTAAGTAGACCCCATGCCTTGTCATATACTTTAAAAAAGAAGGAGATAACTTATGTAGAACTGCAGGCATAGCTATTTTGCAAAAAGTTAAATGGGATCCTTGTTGCTCTCTGAGCTTGGTTGCTTTCTTGCAGAGGTTTCATTATCAAAATAGATCACTTTGGTAATGAAATATCAGCAAGAAAACAGTCAAGGTTAGAGAGCATTAAACACCACACATCTTTCAAATCTTCAGAATTGTGTGTTAAAATATTGCAGCAGTATTAAAGGAACTTAAGTTTAATTCTGACTTTGGTGCAAATATATTTCAAAAATACAAACGAGAATTTTATAACTTTTCCCCACAAACCTAAGACAAGCTTCACTATCTACCACTGCATGGATAAAAGAAAATAATTCTTTTTATTGTCTGAAATGTATACCAGATATTCTAACTATTTCTGCTCTGTTTTTTTTAATGAAATAGTCAACACAAATTCTTTGACTCTTTGAGAGACTGGATTGGCCAGTTACTTTTAAGGATTCATCCGATGGTCAGAACTCACATCTCTTTTTTTCTGATTCATATCAACAATTCTGCGTGTTGCCATATTGCATGGTTACATGGTCATTTCAAGACGTGCATAATAGAACTAGCCTAGGATAAATGTCTTGTACAACTGTTGACATGGAGCTTCAATCCTTTTTTTTGAGGGGAGGGAATCACTAACACCTTATACATCTCTCATGCAGAAATACATCTAAAATAGTTATTTACTATTTAAATATAAAATAATCAATAATTAACTTCTCTTATTGGTATATTATTATGATTATCGTTGTTCTGTTGTTTTGCAAGTACACTGAGAGCTTATGCACTGACAAATTCCTTGTGTGTCTAATCACACTTGGTCAAATAAAATAGTAAATAAACAAATATCATTAAAGTAATTGAATTCTAAACAGATTTAGTTCCTTCTAAATTTATCCAGATCTGCTCCCAACCAACTGAAATTCTTTTGCATTCTTGTGGTTAGATCCCCTCGGCATTGGTTAGCAAGGAGTAAGCCCTATTGAAGATAAGTCAAGATAGGGGGAGAAAAACACCACTGAATGACATCCCAGGCTTTCCTTAATATTGGTCATATTCACGGGGCTTTGTGACATCTGCCCATGCTTTGTGTAACAAGGTTCAGTTTAAATCCTTGCCATCTCAGCCATGGAAGATTATTTCACTATATGATTACTGTAGTGAGATTACTATTACTTCCAGAGATGAGAAGATTTGGTATATAGACTCTATGGAGGCTTGGTTGGTAAAGTTAGCAGACTTTGATGAAATGGATAAATTGACTTTTTGATAAGAGAAAATGTGTTATCTATGTTTATTGGTGACTGGAAACCTCTTATGGATTTTTTGTGTAAAGATTGAAAAAAATGAACTTGCAATTTATGGTTTTGATGATTAGAACAGATTATGAAAATAAGAGCAATAAGATGTATATATTTATACTTTTAACTGCTGTGCAAAATATCAGAAGTCGCTTCTTTATATATATTTTTCCTTCTTTTCTATTTTTCAAATTTGTGTTCTTTTCTTGCATGTTATGCTTTTTTATTTATTTATTTTTATTTATTTATTTCTTAATTTATATCAGTTTGTGTTAGCTTTTAATATTCTTTGTTGAAAAATAATAAAATAGTTTTAATAAAAAATATATATATAAATCCCTGCCATCTCCGGTTAAACAATGAGGGGATAGGGAAATACATTTCTTTGACACCCTGCTGACTTATTTAAACTGACTTGGTAAAAGATATGGACCTCTGTACTTCCTGTTTTTTATGAACACTAATCAGGCTGACTCATCAATTTCAGCAATGAATTCCTCTTTAATAAGGTTGGTTCCAGATCTGATTGTTTCTCATTCTTGACTGTTTGATATTGTTTGAAATATATGTTGGGAAATCAATACTGAAAATGCACCTGCACATGTAGATGAGCTAGAAATGTGACAGAAACCTCAAAAGGTCATTCCTGGAAAAAGAAAGAACGATAGCAAAAAGAAGTCCATATTTCACAATTGTCAGTTGGATTTGGTGGAAGAGTTGTTATCTGAATTTCTATTCAACTATTAGAAGCTGAGAACTATTCAAATGGTTCTGAATAGCATTACATTTGAGGAAAAGTTGAAAAGGGAATAGCGTGAGGCTTCAAAAAGACAAAGGAGAAAGCTATTGGAAAAAGACAGCTGTGCTTTTGGTTAAAAGGAGTCAAGAAATATAAATAGCCTCAAGATGACTGAATGAGGTTAAAAAGCAACAGCAGTAGACTGAAGACACATATATCATGGAATATTTAAAGTTCCTGAGACGTCATCACTTCAAATATGGTAGTGTTTTGTGGCAAGGCAGAAATGCTTCACAGCTAATGTGGGAGCTTTTTCTGCATCAGAGAGATGATGCAAAGATAGAAAACAATTATCTTGTATTACTATTTCATAACCTTTCCTCGTTCTAGCCCATCTTGGTCATATTTGAAACTTTGGTAGACTTCAAATAGTTCTGAAATTCTGAGAGAATGTTGTACGGCTCCGCCAGTCAGAATACAGAATTATAGAGTTGGAAGGGATCTTGGAGCTCTTCTAATCCAATTCCCTGCTCAAGGAGGAGATCCTACATGATTTCAGACAATTTGATGGTCACTCAAATGATCCCAATGGATATGTTTAGTTCAAGTGGCAGTATATTTCAATTCAGGTAAAAGTACTTAGATTAGACCCTTTACACACAATTTGAGTTTGAGTATCACATACATTAAAGTTGTCAGTACAAGGTATTTTATATGACAATTGCATTTCTATGATATTCATTTTTCCAGTTGAAGTTGGTACTCAAAGAAATACATAGATGGTTATTTTGAGTTGATTAGTCAGGCGTTGTGGGGGCACTGGAGGTTTTAAGAAGCGATTGGGCAACCATTTGTCTTAAATGGTATAGAGTTTCTTACTTTTATTTTGTTATAACAAACTTTTAATTTGACAACAGGAATTACCTCCCTACAACAATGTAACACTGAAGGAATTCAAGTTGCAAAATGGTCATCTACGTATTACAAATCATGCATCCAAACAAAGGATAATAAATGATTTTTCAAATATAGTCATATTCAGTGAACAAATGACTGTAAGTTTAGCGTATCATCCTTACACATTATATTTTGCTTCGTTGGTGCTGCTCTTTTTAAAAAATCAGAAATCTGAGAAATCCTGTCATTTGCATTTCTTGTTTGGTTTCTCTGCAAATAATCTAGGTTACTTTAAATCATATTTACAGCAGAGGTATTGAAATCAATGGAACTGGAGTTAACTTCTTTAGATGAAATTAGCTTAATAATTATTTCATTTCAAAGGTGATTTTGATTGCACTTCATTTTTCCATTTTTCAGTCATTGTCTATTGTTTTATCCCATTTTCTCATAAATGTAAGTTTGAAAAAGTCAACATTATATGTGTATGTATATTATTTTATATATTGTTTCTAATACATACATTTCATTCTCTCCAAGATTAAAAAAACAAAGAAAACTAACCCTTCGAATCAAGAAATCAAATAAAGATTGATGATTTTGTTGACTGCTCTCAAACATCAGTTAGTGATATGAGCAGATGATAAACTTGGAAAAGCATCTGTGCTTGGCAAGGTTAATTGATTGAAAACATGACAGTGGAAAAATAGATCATGAGATTTTGTTCATGCATTTTCTAATGAATTTTAGCTATTTTTTGTTTCAAAAATATGTATATCAATAGACCCAACAATGTAATAAGCAAACAATAATTGCATTTTTCAAGAAATGCAAAGTTGGAAATGCAAACAAAAAAAGGCTTGCTCCCATGTCTAGCTCATTGGCTGTATTGCCTTAAACATAGATAAAATTTAAAACCTCCTTTAATATCAAGCATATATTTATATTACATATTTAGGAAAAAGAATAAGATAAAATAGTAACATAAGGCTATATTACTAACCAGGAATTCATAGTATTAAAAGATCAGACACCCCTGTAATATTTCTGTCTAGAAAATAGTGAAAGTTTCAAAATACTTATATTTCAAAATTATTTATGAAGGGCGCATTTGTTGTTCCTGAACATGATCCCAGGATCATAAAATTCTTTCACTTTCCCCCTCTAAAACTTTTCTTTAACCTCAGAGGATAGGAGAACAAATGTCAAATCGATCTGCTGACCTCCTCCTGGCCACTGGTACTTTTCCCCACATTGGAATTTCAGAAGGTCTAAAAATAGGGTAAAATATTGCAAATAGGTAGGTATCTCCATGGTGTTTGGGGAGTCAAACAAAATCAATGAATGTAAACATGGAGTGGATTTTGATCACACAATTGAGATACCTTCTTGATTTCCCTTCTCGATTTCCCTTCATCCCCCAAACTCCCCTCATCAAGGATTCAGTTTGTTGATCCCTTTTTTCTTTCCTTTTTATCACTTTTTATCAATTTCCAGCAGGGTTTCAACAAACATCAAAATATGTCAGATAAATTAAATATACATTTAACAGGGATCGGGAATTCAGTCTGGGTGTTTTGAAACCAATTTGTCTGAAGCCATAAGATGGAATTTTGACAACAAAAAAAAGGAGGTGAAAAAAAATCACACACCTTCTTATACAAACACAGCTGCCCTGCAATAAAATAATGCTATGCTATATATTATCTCTGCCATGACTTTTTCCAAGACTGAAGTAGTACAGAAATAAATATTCATGGTGAATATCAGATCTAATGAATTTCACAGATTTGCTGGGTGTAAACTCAGCTGTAGCATTCATCAAAAGCAGTATAGTCTGAATAGCATTTGAAAGTTTAGGGAACATATTTATTATGTCGCTTCAAAAAAGGCTGAGGCAAGGAAAATATAGCAGCTGTGATCATTATCCATGTTATTGATGTCACTAATGTTGTCTGTGCATGTAAACAAACTACATAGAAAAGGTGCCAATGGAGCATCATCAATTAGTCACTCATTTGAATGGAGGAAGAAAAAACAATTTTCTTATTAAGCATGATCATGGGGTGGTGTAATGATTCATGACTGAGACTGCATAGCAATCTGGAGGAACCACAAACTGTTTTTTCTGTATGAACTGTAATTTTTTTTAAAAAAAATGATGTTAAAATCAAATTACATTACATTTACACCTTTTTAGGCTAACCATAAACAAAAAGCAGTGGATGTTGTTTTCATCCATTTGGATCACATCTGAAGCCTGGCAAGCGACTTTGTAGGCTGTTCCCGAATCATCTGAAGATTTTGAAGAGGTGCTGCACAAGAGACTGAAGAGAAAATTGGAATCATAAAAAAATTATTTTGTCTGATATGAATCAAGGAGAGTTGTTTCTGCTAGAGCAAAATAACTTTTGTCAGTACAAGCAGCACAGCCAAGAAACAAGCCTTCTGTGTCTGTTAGAAAATATCAAGGGTTATGCTCTTTCTTAAAATTAATTGCTACACTGCTAAAATGATGATAACGCAATACAAAAATACTGATGAAGATGTAAAGGATTTATTTATGTATGCATGTGTTTGCTTATTATGTTCTCATATTTGCTCAGCACCTGATTTGATGTACAATTAAAATCAACTGTTGAAAGAAATGAAAGCTGTTAAGAAGGAGTGTGAAAAGACCAAGAACAGTTATGGATATCAGAACAAATGATGTTCTGATTGCCAAGTTGAGAAGAGAAGCAAAGCCAAGATAGAAAAAGATTCCAGGATCTCAGACCTTGAAGACTGAAATACATTCATAGAGGGGGGAAAAATAAACAAGAAATGATTTCACAAAATGTTTCCAATTCAGAGGGAGATTCTTCAAGTTGGTTTGCTAAAAGTCATCAAAGGACTCATGGTGACTAATTCAAAGAAGATCAAAGATGGAAGGAGTATATTGAAATTCTGTACAGTAAAAATATTAACATCCAAGGTATTTTAGGAGATATTCTGTATTTGCAACAACTTCTAGTATCAGATGAAATTAGATCAGCAGTCTGCTAATTACCAAGTCAGAAAACTATAGGTATTGAAAAAATATCTTCAGGAATATGGCAAGCAATAGAAGAACTTATTTTAACAAACTATTACAGCAAATTTGGAGACTGTAGCAAACATATTGGAAGAGATCAATCTACATGCCTATATCAAAGAAAAGAGGCTTAGCAGAATGCACAAACTATCGTACAATATTCTTAATTTTATACTAGAAATATAACAAAATATAATACCAAATCCTGTGCAGATTAGAATCCTCCTTCAAGAAAAAGAGATTCCAGTTTTTCAAACTGGGATTAGGAAAAACCAAGGACAAAGAGATATAATTGCTGACATGCTGGATAACTTAGGAAGTACCAAAATACCAAAAACAAGACTTTGATTGCATTGAGTGTCATTAGGAAAATCTGTTTTAGGAAAATCCAGAAATATATAATTGTACTCAAATAAGGCAGACCTAGTGTATCTCAGCAAAAGAGTGATAGATAGCACTATGGGAAGAAGATAAGTGTCATTTTAAAATTAGAGAAATAGTCTGTGCTATATTGATGAAAGGTCTGATACCATGCAAATGATTGGCAAGCTTTAATCAAGGACAACAGTGAAGAAATGAGATTGTGATTAAATATAAAGATGACTAGTCTAAAGACAACATTAGAGTAACCAGTCCTAGGACTGATAATGATGATAGTGGAATAGTGAATGGCCTCTGCTTAAGGTTTAGAATTATCAAGAGTAAAAGAATTAGCTGTCAAGAAATCACCACAGATTAGCACTTGTTAAAGTACTAATTATGGCCTTGAAAAAGATGTTCAGATGCCATATACCTACAATGATCAGAATTGTGCAGACAATGATCTTTCTTGCGACATTTTTTGGAAATGAATAAAAGTTGGACTTTGAACAAGCAGGATAGAAAAAAGATTGATGCTCCTAGACTTTGATTTTGAAGAAAATTCTTGGAGAAGACTTTGATTTTGGAGAAGAAAACCATTGCTAGCCTAGGGGGAGGAATCATAGAGCAAATCAATCCAGAGGCTCAAATTACCAGGCTCAAATTTTCTTGGGCACATTGTGCAAAAACTCAGCTCCACTGAGAAGTCCATATTTCTGAAGGAAATTGTAAGAAAAGAAGACAAGGATGATCAACGGCAAAGTGGTTGGACTTGATGACAGGAGTAATTGATATTTTTGGGAGAAGGGCGGTATATAAATCAAATTAATAAATAAAATAATAAATAAATAATATTTTGAAGATCTGAAAGACCAGGTTGGAGATGGATCATCCTGAAGATGGTCTACCTATGTAGTTACTAAATTTGGTACTGTTTTAATGGCACACATTCAATCAAGCTTAATGTCTTCTCTGTGTTAAAAGCTCTCCAGATTGTCAGAAGATTTCGCTTAGTCTTACCTATAGATACCTGAATTGAATCTGGGAACTTTGGGGTTCTATTTGAAATTAGTATGCTCTTTTCCTTGAGAAATACATTGATGTGTATTTCAAACAGCTGGGTAAACAAGTCTCCTTACTAAACGGTAAAAAATAACAGTAACTGTAATACACCTACACAGAGACACATGCAGCACAAAAAGATTATCCTACAAAGTTGTTTAAATGGTTTTTACAAACTTTATAACCTCATACTTATATTTTATCTAGTCTTCCAATTAAGGCAAGATCAAGATTGTTTTAAAATTTATCCAGAGTACTGTACTGTACTGATTTATATACATTATGTTTAAACTTATGCAAAGCATAATTATTTCTACCCTTAGTAAGGTTTCTGTGACTTAAAATGCAATGCAAATTCAGCTATCTTGGTTAATGTACAATTCCAGGTATTATGCAAATTCACAAAGTGAGTTAATTTTGTAACCAGACTGAATGTATTGCATAAAAGATTAATTGTATTTTCTTATCATGATTTTCTTTTAATATTAATCTTCATTCTTTTTCTTCTTCTTTTGGTTGTTTCATTTATTAAATGTTCAAAAATCATGTCTAATAAGAAAGACCCCCATGGAAATCTGTCAAAATGTAATGATGCATATTTATTGGAAAAAAATATATATTTCACACGGTGATAGTAAAAAATGAATAAAAATAAGATTTCTAAAGAAGTAGAAAATGTCCCAGTCCTTAAGTTGCATTCTGCTTTCTGAACTAATGTATAAGGTAAGCCTAACATATGAGGTTCATAGGGCTAAATGGCATTTCTATATGCATAACTGAGTATCATGCAAAACAAGCTAACGAGAGATGGATACATTATTTTCAGCTAAGCACTGTAAGTAAGCATGCATCTTCCAAAGTCATCCATAATTTAAATTTGTTTTCAGTTTCCTTGTTATACTTTCTCCTTAAAACATTCAAGAATATTAAAACTTTTATAAATGCTCTCTCATACATTATTAAAGACCAGCATCCTGTCAGTTCAGGACGATAATTTTAGAATAACCATAACTGACCACTCTGGAATACCTGTAGCCATTTCTATTTTGTGAAATTCCTTGACATGAAACTTTTTATATTCTTGTGCGTTTTCAGATATATTATTAAAGATAGGATATGCATGTCTGATTAATAAATTAACATTTTAAGAGTTTTCATATTTTTAGTAACTCTTGGAATAATTATTCACAAACCTGAATGGTTTAAAAAGTCTGGGCTTGATCAGAAAGTATTGATGTCAAACTTCTTAACATCTAGTGCCTCTTTTTTTATAAGTTCATATGGATGCAAGAATAACAATTTATCTGAACACAAATAATCAGATAACCCATTGAAGCTTCTTATCAGGAGTTTTACATGTTTAACGTTCTGTAAGTAAAGCCTTTTCATCAAAACTTTGAAAATAATTATCACTTTCTGCTGATTTAGTCAGTCACTCCATGGAAGGGGGAGGGAATATATATCATTCTCTTTTTTTGCAAAAACATTTAAAAATATAGGATGTGGTGAATTTTCTGACAAATAGTCAAAACAACACAGGTAGAATTTCTTTCCACTTGTTAATTCACTTTAATTCTTATTCAAATCCATTGTGAAATAATTTTCTGGGGAATGATTGATTTGGAAGCAAAGTCTCCAGAATGAAGAATGATGTTCTGAATCTTCTCCTCAGCTATTTATTGCTACCAAATCCTTTGTTCTAAAACACACTGTTGTTATCATTCGGAGAAAGAATAATCCTAACAAAGATATGTTTATTAGTTTAAGTGCTTATATATTGCTGGATTTAAAAAATGGTTGTTTTACACTTTAAAAACACAAAAACCACAATTATTATCTAAAAACCCATTAAAAATTCCCTCTAGGCCAGTCCCGCCTGTTGGAAAAGCCATGTCTTAACGGCGCGGCGAAAGGAAGGGAGATCCGGAATCATCCGGATCTCTAGGGGTAGTTCGTTCCAGAGGGTGGGGGCTCCCACAGAGAAGGCCCTCCCCCTGGGGGCCGCCAGCCGGCACTGTCTGGCTGACGGCACCCTGAGGAGACCCACTCTGTGGGAGCGC
>JANHFO010003575.1:3759-16596 GCA_032468095.1 Pareas carinatus | reverse complement strand
ATTAGCATAGGAGGATCGAAGCATGGCTCTCCCAAGCCGGCCAGTTGAAACAAGTGGGTCTTCAGGGTGCGGCGGAAGGTCTGAAGGCCAGGAATTGTTCGTACAGCAAGGGGGAGATCGTTCCAGAAGGTGGGTGCCGCCACAGAGAAGGCTCTCCCCCTGGGGGTCACCAGCCAACAGTGCTTGACTGACGGCACCCTGAGGAGGCCCACTCTGTGGGAGCGTACAGGAGGAATAGAACTTTTAAAAATTTTTGATATTGAGTAGGCTCAATCTGAATATTCCAAATGAATGCAATGCAAGCTTTAGAATTTTATTGTTAGATTTAATATATCAGATTAAGAATATTTAAATAATTTAAAAAAATCTGTCATGCCAAGGTTGTAAAGATTGCACAATTGAAGGATATGTTATAAGATAATGGGATGTTTAAGATTGCATTCTAAGATGAAAAAGCTTTAAAATGTTGATGAGAAATTGATAACTTTGTTATATCGTAGTGATAGGAAAATGATAAATGTATTATGAGATATTCAAATTGGATAGATAAAAATGTGTTAAATAAATGTAATTTCAATTCTAGAATTCTACCAGTAAATCAGGATAGGAGTTTAAATAACCATTAGTATAAAGTGAAAGATTGACAAGATAAGGAGGTAAAATTAAGATTTTTAAGGATGTTATATAAATATAATATTATTTAAATGAGTTAATATATTTAAAATTGTTAATCAGTTACTATTGTAATGTGTTATTTAGAATGTTTTATATAAATATGAAATTATTTGAAAGGTTTTAGAAAAATGAACTTAAAAGCAGTATAGCTGGTTGGAAAAAAGATGGAAGGAGTAGGTGTGAAATAGCAATAATGAGCAATAATGAACTTGATATGTACTGATGAAAAAAACTTGAAATGTATGTTCTGATGGAAATATATAGCACATTGTTTTTTGTTTTTATATAAAAATAATAAAAATTTATACCCCAAACAAAACTTTGTATTTCTCATTTTTCTAATGAATAATAAAACATAATTATTTTGCACGTTATTTCTCATATTATTCATAAAGATAAATCTTACTAAAGTTATTTCATTTCAAGTTTAGATCTTAAATCTATATATTTTCTCCATATATATTTTTTCTTATCAAACATAACTTTTGCTATTTTATTATTTATTTGCACATTTCATTATATACATTTCTGTTCATCATACCATAAATCCCACCATTTCTATTTATAAATTTTAATTTTAAGCTTATTTCATTCATATTCAAATTCTATGTATTTTCAATATTTTTTCTCATCAAATACCAGTTTTAATATTTTATTCATTTCCTCTTTGTGTAAATTTCTATCATACACAATAACCTCCCCCTTTTTCTCTCTGTTTTGTTTACATTACTTTTCTTTATCTTAAGCTGCTTCACAGATTCCAATAATATGGTCCCAGTTAGTTAGGATCCCCTCCAGAGTAAGTCATCTGTTATTTATTTATTTATTTTTTGAATTAGTCATATGGAAATAATGTTGTCTTCTGTTTTTTCTTTAAAGTTTGTCTCACAATTCTATACTGTATTACTTCCATTCTTTTTCTCTTTTTCTCATTTCTCGGATTTTTTGTAAGTCTTTTATAAATCTCTCTGGACAATCTGTTTCTCCTCATGTATTTTGTATTCCTTTGGCATATCTTTTTACTTTTAGTTTGGCAGTTTTCAGGTTGAGCCTTTATATCTAGCATTTGTTGTTTTTGTCCATTAAAGTCCATTTCTGTTCCTTCATCATTTCCTGCTTCTTCTTCATGAAGCCTTTTTATCAGGTCAAATTAATGCTTCCATTCCCATTTCTTTACTTCAATGCTTTTGGCTGGAACTATGTGCTCCCTTTATCTTTATTTAATATTGTTTTATACACTCCTTTCAGTGCTCAAGTTTCAATATTATAACTGTAATGTCTCCTTTTCACCACTAGATGTTTCTCATGTTATAAAAATATTCTATAGTCCTGAAGGGTTTCTTCTCTCCCTTTCATAGTGTCTCGTGATTTTTCCCCTTTCTTTGGGAGATTTATATTTAAAACCTCTCTTCCCCATTTGGACCTCCTTCTTTTTTCATTTAGCAGAAGTAGAAATAAAAATTCTGCACATCCAGGTTTCCAGCATGCTGTTGAAAATGAGCTGTTCTGCAGTTGCGCCACGACATCGTTTTTTTGACTATCCATTGGTCAGTATTTGGGCGGCCTAAAAAAACAGGCAATCTTTCCTCCATTCCTTTGAAGAGTTCTTGGGTCATCTGGACCGGCTGCCACCTGGCTCCAACTTCCAAGTTACCTCTTCTTTTTCGTCGCCTCTTCAGGGTGACTTTTGGACACCTTGGGGTTTTTGAATGAAGTGAAACCAGACTAAAAGAGACAAGAGCTCCGATCTCTTCAGCATCTCAACGGGAAATGGAAGCTGAAAATATACTCTTTTTATATCAGTCTTTTACCTGGCTTATTGTTAGTTTACCTTTTATTATTGTTAATTAAATTAACCTCCACATTTAAAAGACATTCAACATTCAGGTTCTTATCTCTACTCAAGATATACAGTAGATTGAAACAGAAGTTTTTCTAGCCAATGTATTTTCTAATAAATCTCCCTTTTATTCAAATATAATGAATAGCATTCATTGATATCTGGGCTAAACTCATACTCTATATCTAAGACAATTATGTTATAAGCTTAATTTTATTATCTGGAATTCTTTTAGCATACAAAATCACATTTCCTGACCCAGGCGCCAGGAAATTCAAATTCAAATTTCCAACAGGATGAAGTTCTTTTTTGGGCTATGTACCGTGAAGACACAGACTCCAGCTGCTTGCTTCCATCCTTTGTCTTGAAGTTGAAGAGGCAAACTCTATTCCATTGGTTTCCAGGAAAAGTACAACCATTATGCAGGTTCCAATGGCTCTCCCCTGGGGATAGCTGAATCTCCGAAGAGTTGCAATGTAGCCATGATGCCTGAAATTCCTGCATAATCTCTTTCATTTCTTTTGAAAAAAATCAAGCCACCAAACAATCCTAAATGTAACCTTTGCAGCAGATTGAAACCCATTTCCTTGGAAATATTGGAAGCAGGTCTAATATATTTTTTCTCCATTATTAACCCAACCACCGAATTGGTGGAGACTAGGTAGCCAATCCTATACGGTAAAGTGCATGGAATTTAATTTGCTCCTGAATGAAAATGGACAGTATTGCACCATACATATTGTACATGTTCTTCCAATAAAAGCAACATTTTCTTTTTAGCACTTTCTCTGAGTGGACAACAGCAATGCCATGAAGTCAAAACAGGAAGTTTTGCTGTTCCAGGTCACACTGCCTTTCTGACAGGTTACAGTTCTCCTGGGTTTCATGCAAAGGCATTTTTAAATTATATTTATTCGATCCTTTTAAATAGAGAGGCCAGTGATTAAGTCCCTAAACTCCTGCATATAAACAATTTGTTCTCTCACTGCATAATTTCTTTTGACTAGTTTTTAATAGGGAGGGAGGGGAAACGTCTAATTTTATTCCCAAACCAAAAGACTGATTTCCGCAGAGTGTCTGAGAAGTTACATTTTATGATACTAATCTTAAAACAAGTATGGGTTAATTGCAAGGTTTCCTTTTGGTAATTTATTATTCCCATGCTCTCCAGTGTTAGATTACCGCCCACTTTTGCTATAAAAATGTTTTATAGGAAGCAAGCATTTCAACAACTACTGAAAATTAATTATTGAAAATATATCTTAACACCAATCCTCCACAGGAAATTAAAAGAACTGATAAGACTCCTGTGACAAAAAATATCTCCCTCCTTTTAAAAAAAATAGTTGCATGTTTTGAAGTCATACTCTGATCAGGTTTTTTTAGGTTTATGTATCCTAGAGAAGAAAATGTCTGACAGAAATGTTATTTAATCAATCATCTTGCAAAAAATTCAGATTTTAATGTTTGTTTCATGAAAATCTATACTTATTCATTTTCTTTTAGTTACAGTTAACTTTACCTCATGGGAAATATCTAATCTCATTTATATCTTTTCCTTGTTCTGTTATATAAATGGAGAACTGAAGCTGCTAATAATTCATTTCATTAATATATCCACTCTATCTTTGGATATCAAGATATCATCTAACAGTAGATGGATCCATCTGTTTTTTAGCTACATCATTTTTTTAAATTTATCTACTGACCAAGATCAAGTCACAAAATTTAAAATTAATGTTTATGATACACTGTTAATGCTTGTATATGGATAATACATTCAATAAGAAGAAGAATCTCTATAAAATTAGCAATTCATTGGAGATAACTAATGGCTTCTATGAGCTAAAACTATAAATAAAATTTTTCCTACTGCCTTCAAAATACCCAGGTATTTGGTCACTTAATAAGAACAACTGAATTTCTTCCTCTTGATAGGAATATAGCTGACTTAAGAAGGGATTATTAGTTCTAATCACTAATGAGATTAGTGGTGGGCACTTTAAAAAGATGTGAAATAGACTCAACATTTGAGCAAACAGATACTTAATTTCCATATTATCATATTACCCAGCTGCTACCTTAGTAGGAAGAGCATCTATAAGGGCTAGGGAGAAGACCCTTCTATGTGGGCCATATAGAATTTTATATAAATAACTAGCTATTTGTACCTCTTTGTCTCTCAGTGTATTGAAATATAGATTTTAAAAATTAGATAAATGTGTAGATTGATTATTTAATGTGAAAAGTTCTTTAAAGTAATGATGAGTACTGTTGGTGTCTGTATTTAAAAGATGCTGAGATTTTGTTTTGCTTTTAGTAGATAGATGGTAGTAGTTTTATGTTTTGGTATATTAAATGTGAGAAATATTTATCTGTTTTTTTAATATATATATAGAGAGATTTGAATTTCTGTGCAGTTTTTTGTGCATGCGCAGTTTGGAACCAGTTTTCCTTTGATGATCTGAAGTGTAAGCCTTGCAGCTGATCAACACAGTTTTTTCGCTCTGAAGTATGTGCGTGCACAGTGTGTTGGTTACATGAAAATGTTAAAAGCTGCACTAACACATTACATCACGTGTCTGACTGCAGCGCTAAGCCTTGCAGGTGATCAGTGCAGTTTTTAATTGACCTCCCCCACCCAACTGAGTGTTCTCCTTTCGGCTTTGGGCTCTCCCAGCCATGCCATCAGCACAGAGAAGAAGAGTCCTCAGGCGGAGAAAAGGGGCGCTTTTCAACATTTTTTACCTTGTTGGAAAACTGAGCCCTCTTCCTCAGCTGTCCCGCCTGCAGTGCCATGGCCATCAGCTTATTAGCGGGACAGCTGATCTCAGCTGTTAGCTCAGTTCCTTTCCACCACTTATGTTTAGAGACAGGGAGAGAGAGAGAGAAGAAGAAGAAAGAGAGTTAAAATAACTTTAGTAGTGAGGAGAAGCTGAGCTAAAAGTTGAGATTGGGTGTCCTGCGGCAGGTCCTTCCCAAGGCCTTGAACCGTGTAGCATGCAATCCACTGCGTGTTTTGAAACAGTTAGGGAGGGGATGAGGCCAGGTGATAACTATGTGGGCCGCTTAACCATTGCACCCACACCAGCCCATGTGCCATTCTTCCTCCTGTGGTGCATCAGACCCAAGGGAATCACTACCCCCCTCTTCCTTTTGTATTATTCACCCACGCCTGAGATTGTAGCAGAGGTGGACGGCGAAGCAGCTTTCTCAGGGTGAAGTGTCTCCTACCCAGCAGAGCTTGCTTCAGTGCCTGAAAAAAGTCAGGGGGAAGCAGCCATTTTCCTCCTCCAACAACAGAAGCAGAGATAAGTAAGCGCATGCGCAGTGCTTGTTAAATCTGTTAAAACCTGCCAGCTAATGAATGTGGTTATTGTAAGCACATGCACAGTGTGATTTTTCAAAAAATGTTGAATAACTCTGTTAAACATTAATATTCTGATAAATTGTTTCTTAGTGAGCATCTAGATGTCAAGATCAAGCCTTGTAGCCAGTTTCATCTTTCTAGGGTTAATGGTTTTAGAGATATCATGATGAGTCAGATAATCAGTCAGTCTATTTATTTATTTATAAATGAATGAATGAATCATTGTTGAGAAATATATATATATAGATTGGGGAGTATGCAGAGAGAGAGCTATTCACCTGTAAAGGAAAATGGGGAAGTTTGGTTCTGTCTGATTGAAGGTCTAAGTTCCCATACCGTCTGCTTAACTTCTACCATGTTTTTTTTCTAGGTTTCAAGCAAGTCAGGTTAGAATTGATAGTCTCCATTGTCTCAGAGTTTGGATATATAATGTATTTTGCCCAGAATTTTAGCTGACACAATCTCTTGCTTGGATCTCAAATGAGATGCAGTCTAGTTCTAATTTGCTAATGGCATTAGAAGTTGAATAAGGAATATATACTATTGATTTCCAGAATTTTGTTTGCATTTGTTCAAGGACTGAGAAGTTTTTGAAAATACATATCTGAGATTATGCCAAGGACTTTTACTCTGAATAATTTAATTGTTATAGGAACAAAGTTATTCCCATACCAGTTAGCAAATCTGTTGATCACTAGAAATAGTTTTTGGGCTTTTGTAACTAAGTCTGTTTTTACCAACTTCAGGATGTAGAAAATTGAAATTAAACACCTAAGTATTTAAATAATTTCATCTGCTTTCTGTTCATATTGATGGATTATCAGAGCATTTTTGGGAAAAGACTCAAACTTTGTTATTTGGTAGTTTATTTCAAGGCATTGTTTAGGACAGTATCTTGAAAGCTCTTTAAGACCTTGACACAATCTAATTTTGAGACCTGAGGAATAGCAACATTATCTGGATACAGAAGGATTGGGATTGGACAATGAAAGAGGAATGGTGGATGGAGGTTAAAATTGCAAAACCTATCACTAGATCATTGTTGTAAAGGTTAAACAATGGGAGGGGACCCCATGGGGGTAGTGTACATCATTGCCTAACCCCTTTGAAGATGTATATATTCTGTTAGAGCTCCTAAATGGGCACCTTTAACCTGCATAGTGGTATTGCAGTGTAGCTGAATAATGAAATTAAACAGTAATCAATCAACAAACTAGCTAGTTTCCTCCAAAGTTTTTCTCATAGAATGATGACTAAGGAATTCAAGAGATGTTCAATACTTCCATCCTAAGTCATGTTTAGCTATATAATAATAGACTGAATGCCAATTAATTTGATACTCAGAAAATTAATGCTTTCTATCAGCCTATTGTTACATATTTCACCCTCTCAACTTGAAAACCATGGATTAGCTCCCAAATTACAGAGTCAAGTGCAGAGATTCATTTATATTTCCTACATGCAAAATTCCATCTACGCTAATTAAAATGAGAGAGCCTTATTTAACCTTATTTTAAAATTTTTCCAACTGAGTTTTCAAAGACAAAATAGTGAAATCTCTGTTGAATTTCTCCAAGTTCAGGCAAGTATCCAATTGTAACCTTGCAGGGTTTTTTTATTGATTCATGTATAAGTCTGTTCCATCCTGCTTTTTAGTTTATGATTTCTTTCCAAAGGAATATGATTGCTCATATATAATTAGTTTATTGTGCCTTGTCCAATTTGCTATGATTCCTTTGTATTGGGTCAGCTTTCACAATTTGCAAAACTTTATGGGAACTGAAATCCAAGATATTTGGAGGACATCATGATTACAGTAGTATGGAAGCTGCATCTTAATTACATTAACCTGGAATGCAATTTTACAAATATCATTGCCATCATCAATTGACTTCAGACAAAGATTCAGAATACCTTCCCAAGTCTCCCAGCTTTGTGCTACCTTCTCCAATACCCCACAACATTGATTAAGTTACAATTTCTTACACATATTATTTTCATTCTACTTTATTTTATTATATCTTTTCTTAATTATATTCTATTTATTGCTTTTCTATTTACTATATGTATGCATGTTCGTATGTATGTGTGTATGTATGTATATATTATGTATTAGTATTATTAGACACTTTACTGTATCTGACCTTAAGGCTGTAATAAAATGATGACTGAATATCATTGCTGTTTTTGTTTATCTATCCCAAGCAAAGGACTGAATAAAAATACACAAAATTGAAAATAAAAATTGCATAGGCAGTGTCCACCATTCAAAACAACTCAGCCTACTCTAAAATCCACTTCTGACTCCAAAGATTATATTTCCAATTTGAACACTGGCTAAGATAATTTGATATCTACATGCAAGTAAGGAATCTAGTAACTTTAATCTCCATCACGGCTGTGCAACATTTTGAAGGGGGGGCGGGGTTCCCTTTAGTGAAGGTTGGTGTAATGCATCTACTTTAGGTTCTTCATGAAGCAAGTGTCAGTGTCCCACTGTCCCCGGTTTTATATATTTTTATTAAAGATTTTTAAAAAGAAAGAAAAAAACTAATGATAAATAATGTAAAGTAGGAAAAAGAAAAGAAAAAGAAAGACATCTAAGAGAACATTAAGTGTAAGAACGGAAGAAGAGGTAAAGGAAAAAGAAGCAAGTAGTTCCTGATCTCCTTCATAGCAATTCTAAGTACAATTATAATTTTACCTCTTACTTTATGAGAATTATGGTTGCAACCTAATTCTCTTCTTTCTATAATCTATTCCTATCTATTCATCAAAAGCATAAATCATAAGTTCTTTTTTTCCTGCTTCTTTCAAAAAGTTCATAGCTGGCTTCCAATCAAGAATAAATATATTGCCTCTTCTCAAAGAGGTTAATTTAGCCACAACCTTAGCATTCCATCATCTTCACCAACTATTCCTCCATTGTGGGTATTGCCGAATCTTTCCATCTTTGCACATACAAAAATTTCACTGCAATTATCATATACAGAAACAGTTCCATGACTTTTCCCAACTGTTTGTCCATCAATCCCAACAGAAAACACCCTGGTTTCAATTATATATTAATCTTTAAATTCTTCTGAATCAATGTATAAATTTGAATCTAGAATTTTCTAGCTTTTTTTCATGTTCACCAAACATGATAATGTGTTCTTTTCCGTTCTTCACTGGCCCCATTTCCCTTGCATCACCCTGACTTTTTCTTCTGAATTTCTAGTAGCTTACCAGAGGCTTCTACATATATATTGCATTCAGGAACCTATTCTGAATCTTCCAGTCAACAGATGGAAGCCCCAGGAAAGAGGGTCAAGAAAATGTAAAGGATCTCCTGGAAGAGATATTGCTTCTGTGGTATGGCACCTTTTACTAAAATGTAACTGAATTGGCTTATCTTGACATCATATTCTTCAGTCAAAATGTGAGCATTTCAGCACAATAACATCATAGAAATGTGGAAATTATATGTATGTGTTTATGGGAACAAATGTGCAAGGAAGAGTGTGCTTGGGAAAAGAATAGCAAACTAATTGCAGCACTTTGGTGTCTTTAGCTAACTTTGAAAGCTAAACAGGATCAAATCTGGCTGGTTCCAGGATGGGGGAGACCATCAGAAAAAACCTCCCCAGTTATAGACTGGAAAATTGAAATAAGAACATCCTGTGAGAAGAAAAAGGAAACAATTGAAACTCAGTCAGGTCTAGTGGTTAAGACACCAGACAAGAAAGCAGGAATGCATAAGTTCAAGTCCTTTCTTAGTCATGAAAGCCAGCTGGGTGATTTTGGACCAGTCCTCATCTCTCAATCCAACTCATTTCCTAGGATTATTGTCCTGGGAGAAAGAGGAGGAAAATATGTTGAATATGTTCATCACCTTGAATTATTTGTAGAAATAATAAATGTGGGCTATAAACAAACAGAGAAATAGAGAAAAAATGGAAAGTAAACAAAAGGAAAAGTAATTGGTATGACTGTAATGTTTATAGGTTTAAAGAAGCCATAACACAGGGTGGGTAGTGAGTACAACAGGTAACATAAATTTGTATTGCAGGTGCTTGTTCCAATCTGTTACTGGGCTCAAAAGGAAGTAAGTAAGAGTAGCATACTAGTACGTTACTCAACTTATATTTAATACTACATATATCTGAATTTGAGTTTTAATAAGGAATATAACAAATGTTATAAAGGTACATCACATTTTGAATCTTCAAGTCCTCTAACAATGACTTTAATATGAAAAGATGGAAGATGGGTAATTTTTATACAGTAGGTATTGTGTATGTACATTTTATATTGAATTAATTTATATTGAACTAGTTGGCATTTTCCAGATTAATGTGCAGATTAGAATGAAGGCATTCTTTCACTTTTCTGCAAATAACAGAGGGGGCTGGAGGTCTTCTAGTCCAACTCCCTGCTTAGGCAGAAAGTCCTATACTTCCTGAACCATTTCAGAAGAAATGGTTGCTCAATTTCTTCTTAAAAACTTCCAGTTGGAACATTCACAACTTCTGGAGGCAAGTTGTTCCACTGATTAATTGCTCTAACTGTCAGGAAATTTCTTCTTAGTTCTAAGTTGCTTCTCTCCTTGATTAGTTTCCATCCATTGCTTCTTGTCCTGCCTTCAGCAAAAAGATTCATCCAAAAATGCGTAGGTTAGGGAAAATGTTGCAGCAAATTATTGTTGTAAATGAAATACATGTATAACTAAAAGCATGCGAAACTGATATGAATCTGATAGAAACAATTGTAAATTCCCATTCTGAAACATTAGCTTCCATTGTAAAAACCTGAATTCAAAATTGCTATCTAGCCAAAGGTTCTCTAATTGCCTTTGATCACTATATGTGTTCTCTTTATAGGACTGACAGAAAGATTTTGAAATGCTACAAACTTCAATGACACATACAGAGAGGGGGGGAGGGAGGAAGGGAGAGAGAGAGAGAGATTTAGAAAGTTAATTTAACTTATTTGCATTTGAAAATAGATTTATGTATCTGCATTGTGCATTTTGTATATTCCACAAAATGGACATCATAGGCAATGAATATTTTCCTGTATTACTCTCCTATTTATTTTTGTTTAAGAAAAGGCGGGGAGGAATCTGAGAATGCCATCCACAAGTTTCCGGTCACATTTTATAAGGTGGCATTTTTAGTCCCATGTAGAAGAAGGAGGCAGTAAGGTATTAGATTTTTTCAATGTCTTGCCATCTTTACTGATACAGTACATAGGAATCTAAAGAAAGAAAGAAAGAAAGAAAACTCAGTGCTGAACAAAGCCTGCTGAGAATACTACACTTCTGGGAAGCAAATGAGCGATTCAAACAAAAAGGGACAAGAATCCTTGTTAGTGTCAATTAAGCGTGAGGTTGGAGGTGGGGGGGAAGCAAAGCCAGAGAAGCTTAATAGCACAGAGAAAAGGTCAAACCCACAGTCTTTCCTTCCCTAGAGGGAAGAGCTATTTGGTCTCCATCTGAGATCTTCAGTGAAGGTAGAGGCTGGTGAACATGCCTCAGCAAAATCAAAGCACAGGAATGTCAGGTCATCCTTAGTTTAGCTCCAACTTTTGCAGATGACAAATTTTTGTTTAGGTCAATGAGAATTCTCAAAGTGAATCACCTTAACGCTCTAGACAAATCTGAACACAAACACAAACTCTGACTTAGATATGTAGATGACACTTTTGTAATTTGGCCACAAGGGAAAGAAAAACTGAAAAACTTCCTCACACATCTCAACAACCTACATCCCAAATTACAATTCACCATGGAAACAGAAACCAATAACCAACTTCCCTTCCTGGATGTCCTGATTTACAAAAAACCCAATGGCTCCCTAAGACATACCGTCTACCAGAAGGAAACACATACCAACTGCTACCTAAATGCACAATCCTATCACCACCCTGCACAAATCAACTTCATATCCAAGACCCTCATCTCCAGAACCAAACGCCTAGCTGATGAAAACCACCTGAGAACAGAACTACACACCTTCACTAACATATTAATTGTCAACGGATTCCAAAAAAACACAATTACCAACCTAATCCTAAGAGGGACACCCTCAAAAAACCAAGATACAGAACAAGGCAAAGGCATCACACTCCTCCCCTACATCAAAAGCACCACAGACAAAATCAGCAAAATTCTTCACAAGTACAATATCAGGAGAGCCTTTGGCACCAACCAAAAAACAGCCAACATCCTAAAAAATCCCAAAGACAAGATCCAGCTAGAAAATCAAGGAGTTTATGAAATACCATGCAACAATTTCCCAGCAACATACATTGGACAAACCAACAGAAGAATAAATGCATGCATCACGGAACACAAGAACGCAGTCAGAAAATAAGAAAATACTTCCTTCTTCTTCCAACATCTCAAAGCCACAGGACATAAAATTAATTTTGAAGGAACCAAATTAATCTCCAACACTGAGCACTTCAACAAGAGAATAATCAGGGAATCCATCGAAATAGAGAAACACCCCCACAACTCGAAGCCAAACCAAAACCTGGAACGCTACATCACAGTCACACACTCAGGACATTACATCACAAAACTCAGAAAAATCACACTGCTAGAACTCAAATAACAACAAACAAATTACCCAGGAGATCACAGCACAAGATCCAGGACTCCACATCAAAAGGACACACAAGGTCACCTTCAAACAAACCATTACCCAAGTCGTTAAAACACAGAAGACTAATGGAAAAGCAATCACTACAGAAAGGATCCTGGACATTACAACACAAAAGCCCATTATACCAACATCAACTCCAGCAACCAATCAAGAAATAACAACCCAGGATTCGACTTCCGGTTCTGGAGGCAACAGGACGTGAGAGAGCGAGCTCTGCCTCTCACACCTGAAACCTGCTTCTTGGGGGGCCCTTAGGGGCCGGGCAACCCCTTTTTGGGGAGCCTGCCGTTTGAGGGCGGCTC